>JARKHS020015211.1:0-18935 GCA_030143305.2 Amblyomma americanum
CACGTGGGTGTTGCAGGGTCGCATCTAACACTTTTTGGTATACGCTTATCAATCATTGCCTCAGAGACCAAGGTGACATAAGAAAAGTTTTCAAATGTTTCGTTGACAACCTACCACACTGGTAACACACGAAGATGTCGCCAACGCAAGCATCGCTGCACAGACTTTTAAATACTGATGAAATACGGGCTGTTTCATTCAATTTTCTCTATCAATAAAGTAACGAACACGAGGTTTGGTGTTCGTAGGTGATTTTGGCAACTGCACCTGCCGCTTTAGAGAATGGAAAAGATAAAGAATCCAGAAATTGGAGGTTTTCGAGTGTGAATAATTGCTGTAGAGACGTTGCTCAATTAAACGTTTTTCTAGATGACACAATAAAAACACAATTTGCCCACAAAAACAGTGGTTTCTTTCTTGTTAGGTGAGTGTAGTTTATCCTAGTCGCTATCATTATGCTCTCATTGTGTGCATGAAGTTCGCCAAAAGGTTTAATAAACCATCGCTCTTTTGCCCAAAAGTCTCTATGGTTGACTCTTTCGATGCCGGCAACCAAGCTGGCATTTTTTTCACTTATTGTTTAGCCCCGATTGTGGCACACTTTCTGTAGTGGCACACAACGCGAGCAGTTCTTCCATTCCAAGCTCGGGAGCAATATCGGCTAGCAGGCGTACTTCTCGTCTTTTTTGCGGCTGCGGCTCTCCGTCTAGCATTTCCAATCTCCTTTTTTAGATTTATTTCGATGGCAATGCCGTCGCACACTTTCGGGCTAATACGCCGCACTTTCTCTTGACCCAAACAGGAACGTCACTGTTATTAAATAAATAACAAAGTAATTTTGTGCGCTCTTTTTATTGTTCCTTACAGCGCTGAGAAAAACCGGCTTTTGAAGTTTGAGAGCCGAGTGCCTCCATTTACCCCTGCGTAGTGAACGAAACAAAATTAGAGAATGGCAGAAATAGCCGGCTCTACCAGGGCCCTGCCCACTAAGGCACCGTGTTCGCTCAAGTGGTCTGGAACTTCTCCGACGGCCCGTTCCGTGATTTCATTTGTCCTCCTCCTTTCTGTGACATTACTTTCCGTCCGTTTCGGCCTGTTTCTCCTCAGTCTTAATCGAGCTCAAACACGGGTATTTATTGCTTCCACTTTTAATCACAGATACCAGGCGTGCAGAAGATAATCGAACGCTGTGGAAAATTCACCGGTCGTGATAAAGCCTAATCGACGCCCTTTCTGAAACACGGAAAGAAAATCCTCGCCAATTTTTGGAGAAAGATAGTACCACTTAACCTATTGCTGCTTCTCTAAGACTTGGCGCAGTTGCCTCACACCACTTAACCTCCGCAAAGCCTTGACTTCGTCAGTCGAAAGTTCCATATCTGTTGTTCTATCTTGCACATACCTCTCAGCTCGTTTGCATCAGTGTGATACAATGCGCACTTTGGTTGCTCAACAGTGACATTTCTTTTACAACGCGTACTCTCGAGAATTTCTCCGAGTTTTATATGTCGTGCGCATATGTTCCTTGTGTATATGTCCTGATATACCGTACCCAATAACGTCCGCACTGTCGTCACTTGCTCGAAATAAGCTTAGGAGCATTTTCTGTCATAGCGAGGAAAGCATTAGCTTTCGGTGCCCGTTCTTGACTGCTAGAATGGGAAAGATTTTTTTCTTTTCACGTGGATTTGAACTGGCGATTTTCCTTTCTTAAATTTATTCTCCACTGAGCTACAAACTTGCCTCTCGGTCTCAGAAAAAAAAATATATGTGTTAAACGTATCGAAGGTGTTTCACTTGACAAGGATAGATCTTTCTATGATATGAGCGCATTAAGTTCGCATAGGCGTTAAAAAATGTCTTATCGGCTCTCATGGAAGACTTTGGTGCACTCGGATAGATTGTAAGCGCTGTTATTATCAGCCATCCTCGAAATCACGAAGAGTGATTGTGTTGTTGTTTCTTGGCTTCAGAAAAGTCATTTATCGCTGCCAGTATCTCAACATTTCAAATTGCCGCATCCGGTCAAAAATGACATCGTTCCTCTATTCTTCTTGAATTATTTAAGCCGGGAGGTAAAAATCAGCACCTGCCTTCCACACGCGAAAAAAACAGAAATGCGTCCTTCGAAGATCGCGGCGACAAACAACTTCCAATAAGCTGATAGCAGTGGCCAGTTTATCACTTTTTCTTTGGGATGAGCAGGTGTTCCCTGAAACCATGACCTCCTCACGTGGCTCACGTGGCCAGCTTTGGGTGTCAAAAGGCGGATTAGTCTGAAAGGTCCGCTTGCATCTAAAATCGACAACTACATCTCCCGGGCTGAAGCAACGTAACGCGCCTCCTCTCCTAGGCAGATCAAGAGGCCTGCACCCCCTCTGCCAATGTGACCAAGATCACCGCACGCAATAAAAGAACAAGGACTGACATAATACACACCACAAAACGCTGACTGAAACTAGTTTATTGCCATAGAAAGCACCAGCAAATATAACATTTAACGCATATGTGCACGCAGGAAAAAATACCAATAACAAGGCGATACGTCGAGCCCCTTCTAGACCGCGGCAAATAATCTCCGGCGAAACAAAGGCAAGACAAAAAGCAAAACAAAAATTTAAAACAACACTGCACTCCCAACGGACTACAGCTGACCAAGTCAACAAGTGAACCAGCAGCGTTGGAGCAACAATTACTGGAACACTACGCCTAAGGAAAGGCGCTTATTTTCATTTACAATACTGAACGCGTGCTCACGCAATTGTCCTTAAGGGGAGATGGTACCTCCAATGTCGCAATGTCTTGTAATAATTTTTTACGCTCCCGAGTTTTTGTTTTGACCAAGAACTTGAAAGTCGTCCGGATGTTTGATCTATAAGACCGTGTGAGGCACACTAAGACGTATTAAAAAAAATTTCGCTGATTTAAAGTTAAACAAATAACAACATCCGTGCTGTGTCGCTTTAAAAAAGGTACATTTACAAAAAAACGGTTGCCATCACAGCCGCGTAAACATACATCAATATTCTTGAATAAATATAGTATTCACTAAACTGAGATAACTGGGCATGGACATTTATTCTGCAATAAATAAGACTTCGAGTATTGAGAATCAATTTATTACACCTTCGGTGATATAAACATTTATTTTAAAATTTCTTAATTCTTATCTCGTTTTTTTTTAGTTCAGAAGATAGAAAAAGTGCACAATTGAAAGCGCTCAGAGTTCCATTTGAATTTTTTTAATGGTTGACGAGAAAATGTTCTTTATATGCACAAAAACAGCGCTTTCTTATATTGACGTTCTAGCACTGGTCCGGCAGTAGCAATCATAAAAGATGCCTGGTGCCTCACCTTTAGCGCCATTTCTTTGAAGTGGTTTATAGAGCTGTTCTTGGCACATTCTTTTATCTTCCACCTCTTGTTCCATTGGGCAGATCCTCGAAAATATTCTCTTGCTATGAAATTGTTCTCCATGTGTTGTACATCAGATTAAAAAATACATCTAGTGAAGTACACTGGTTTGCTCTAAACATGTGCTTCTATGGCGGAATTGGAAGAGAAATGAGGCGTCGCTGTCTTCTCGATATATTCAGAAACCAACAAGCAGCCGCCAGGCTCTGTACACCTAAAAAATCTAGGCTGCACGACTAGAAAAACAACTATTGGCAGCCAGTGGAATAAAAAACAACTAGTTAAACGGTCTATCTTTTTTCCCAGTATGTTGTGTCAAGTTTATGAAAGCAAGACACGCTTTAGGAGATATGTTCTTTATTTCGAAGCAATGGAGGCTGCTCAAACGCGTCTTGCCACAAACCTCGCTTCATTTAAACTGTAAATAGTTATAATTGGCGCCATTTTAAAGTACATTTCATTGCTCATATGAGCACGCTGTTTCGAGGGCATATTCCTCCAGAATCTTGGCATTTTTGAAGTGCAATATCGAAAAATTGTTTTTGGTAAACTTTGCCTAACTTGCCCGCTTATGTTTTGCATTTCGCCAGCTCCCCCTATTTCCCTCGTTGTCTTCTAGGCACGCCCTGCGCAGAATTGCAGTCGTGCTCCAAGAAGGGCCCCTGTTCTTGGCAGCGTCTGGCGGGTCTCTGAAATGTACGCCTCACAGTCTAGAGGCAACAGCGACGTTTGTGCCGTGCTTACTCAGCCTCTTATTTAAACATCTCTCAGTCTGGTCGATGTGGGCTCGGTTGCAGGCCAAAAGAATCGAGTAGACAACGTTTTGCTTGCATGGAACAAGCCGCTGCTGGTGCCTTATGGTGCAGTTTCTATTCTCACTGGCGAAAGAATTGACCTGCTTGCTTTCTGTAGTGGAGGCATGATCAGAGATCTAAGACCAACAAATATAGATCACACAGCTAACAGGGAAAAGGTGACAGTGATTCCCTACCAGCACGTTGTCTCTCAAAACTTTAAAAAAAACGAGCAAATGAGCTGGAGTAGATATAGTCTTTTCAGCAGCGGAACAGTTATCAGAACTATACAAGAGGGTCAATTCATCCGTAAGTCAAAATAGAAATTGAACCTTTAGGCACCAGCGGTGGTTTTTTCAATGCACACAGAGATTGTCTACTCGATTCTCTTGCCCTGTGGTACGCAGGCATATATCAGCCAGACAGGCACATGTTCAAATAAGAGGCTCAGTAAGCACAGCACCAAAGCCGCTGCTGCCTCAAGACACAAAGGCATACATTGCCGAGACTGCGAGCGCTGCAAGGAACATGGGCCTCCCTTTAAAAATTAATAATAAATAATAATTGGTTTTTGGGGGAAAGGAAATTGCGCAGTATCTGTCTCATATATCGTTGGACACCTGAACAGCGCCGTAAGGGAAGGGATAGAGGATGAAGTGAAAGAAGAAAGGATGAGAGAGGTGCCGTAGTGGAGGGCTCCGGAATAATTTCGACCACCTGGGTATCTTTAACGTGCATTGAATCGCACAGAACACGGGCGATTTAGCATTTTGCCTCCATACAAACGCAGCCGCCGCGGTCGGGTTCGAACCCGGGAACTCCGGATCAGTAGCCGAGTGCCCTATCCACTGGGCTTCCATTTGAGCAGACCACAATTCTGAGCATGTGTGCTAAGAAGACCCTGATGGAAACAGCCGAAGCTGGGGAAATTGCAAAACTTAAAGGTCGACTTCATCAGCACGCAATCAGCGTGCAGTGATACGCGGCGCCCTTTCTTAGGCATAGTGACCCATTAACGGTTGTTTCACAGCTGCCGGTTCACGTGTTTACTTGGGCGGCTGAGTCATTTCGGAGGAAAGTATTGTATTTTTTTGTTTTAGTTTTGTGGATACTTACATTTGTACAAAATTTTTCGTCTCTATCGAGGAGGGGCCTTTACGTATCGCTTTGTTTTTCGTATTTTTTCTGCACCCTCATGTGCGTTGAACTGTATATTTCCAGGCGATTTGCGTGGCAATAATCTAGTTGCAGTGAGCGCTTTTTAGTGTCTCCACTGCCTGTCCTTGTTTTTTTTATTGTGTGTTCTGGTCAAATAAGCTGAATGTGATGGCACTTACGAAAGCTCCACCACGAAGCCCCGGGAGGCACTATTCCCTAAGCCTTGGAGACACACCCTTTGAAACCCTTTTATTCAGTGAAATCTTTTCTACTTAGAGACCCCTACCGACCCCATGTAGATGGTTGCAGAACCTTTCCAGTCATCCCAGAAATTTTTTCCTCCTGATTGGCCACATGCTATAAACCAAGACTTGAATTTTTTTACATAAACAACGTTTCTTACTTCATCAGCACGGAACGATGTTCCTTCATCTTCTTATGTCTCTAGTCACCATGAGGCGAGGTCATCATGCAGCTACACTGGACCTAGGGGACGAAGTCGTCGAACAAAGCACCGGACTTGATGAAATGAAAAGAAACACAACAAAGCCTACTTATCTACGAGTAGATGGAGACGCCTCGCAGGTTTTGCAAACAGGTCAGTGTTATCTAGCCGATGACAAGGAAGCCTGAGAAGCCAAGAAAAATTTGAGGTCTTTTGTCCGTCGGCCTCAGTTCACGAGCTGAAGACCTAACTTGGCGCACCTTACTGTACGGTACAATGACCCGTGTGCCCGCACTCGTTCCGTTTTCATTGTTTAAAGCTTAGCAAAAATTAAAAATATAGATAGAAAGAATTAAGAACCACCTTTTTTATTGAAACTAAAATTCCCACACCGAGGAATGATATAAACGCAGGATGAAGTGTAAGTGAGACAGTGTGCCGCATGAAGAGTGCGAGCTTTGACAGCTTTCAAAACAAACCCGAGACCAACGTGTCAAGTTCGCGCACTCGAATCTCCCAGCTAGCGCGTATCATCTGTCATTTTACTACTCGTGCCATCGCTCTTTCCTTTACCGTCACACAAGCTCCGCCGGTGCTCCATCATCCGTGATGAGGTTGCTAAGCTCGGCTGCCAATAGCCGGAGGCGTCGCTCAGATTCCCTGGGTCGGAAGGCGCCGGCCTGTATGGGCCCCCTCTGCTCGCAACTTCGAACTCCTATGCCTGAACCATCTCTTATTCCTGCTGCTCGAGTTCAAAAACACGTTTACTTTCTTTCGCCTTGGAGGCTTTTTCAGCTGTTCTCGTTTTCTCGACCTCTAGGCCTGCCAAACATAAAAAGCCTATAAAGTCAAAACGCGCACAGCACCCACGCGACAGATTGGCAGTCCGTTGCGAACTGTCCAGCGAGAGAGGTCCGACGAGCTGCCGGCACATCACACGAGCCGTCTGAGAAACACGTCCGGCAATAAGCTTCCCTGGCGGCCTGTCCTTCGCCCACGCTGCACTAACGCTAAAGTCCAGCCTGTCGTGCATTACAGACATTTATCTGGGCAAAAATAAAACAAGACATGAAAGTAGTGGTGTTCGAATAAACATCTCAAGTGCTCTCTGGCGTTTCTTAAATATTATTTTATTTTCTCAGGCTCTGTCTTGACACATAATTTTATCGGCTTTGCCATTCTTCTTCTACCTACCTCTCTTATATGTGGAGGCATTGTAACATTTTCATTTCTCCGATTTTATCAAAACCTCTTAAGACCCCGCGCTAGTGCAAAAAATTGAAGTCTTAGCCTTGATTTCAGACTTTTATTTTTATTTTCAAATATAACACAATGCTCAAAGCTTTACATTGCTACATCATAGAGGAATATTTGTCGAGTGGGCAAAGAACCTTGTTTTTGTGAGCAAAAAATTTGCGATGGGTTCTTTTATGCAGTTTTTTCGACAATATGCATTTCAATTTTGTGATTGTGTAGTGTTTCAAAATTTCTCCTTTCTTAGGTTTATTTATATCTTGACCTTACTTATTCCGGTGGCCACATCCGTGGCTAAAATGTAACACGAGTTTCCAGATCGGGCATCTGACGTCACACACACACACACACACACACACACACACACACACACACACACACACACACACACACACACACACACACACACACACACACCACACACACACACACACACACACACACACACACACACACACACACACACACACACACACACACACACACACACACACGCACACACGCACACACACACGCACACACACACACACACACCGTCATGGTCCACCGTCCACTCGTCCACCGTTATGGACGAGCGTGGCGCTGGTGAACACTCTCATGGTTCGCTTACACGCAAAACATAAATACCCACGAAAGCAGCAGATTGGACAAGCCGTCGCCGTAGCTCAGTTGGTAAGAGCACCGGACGCGATATTCGGAGGTCGTGGGTTCGGATCCCACCGGCGGCATGGTTGTTTTTTCTGCTGCTTTATAAGTAATTTTCTTTAAAACTAATTGATTGGCACCAGATATTAAAAAAATAGAAACATTCCCCTATGCACCTTAGTGTCGGTGACTGTTGGCTTCCTTAATATGTTTGTCAAACGAGCCCCTCACTTCATTTGCTTTGTCTGCTAATAGCTTAACGGGGGTCTCGGTTCTGGCAGTCTTGATGCCATAGGTAGCATAAGAGGGCTCTCGCACAGTTTCCGCCCTCGCCGTTAGATGACGTTCTACGTCACACTTGCGGTATTACAGGACGTGCTACGTCCACCGTTATGGACGTATATATATATATATAAATATATATATATATATATATGTGTGTGTGTGTGTGTGTGTGTGTGTGTGTGTGTGTGTGTGTGTGTGTGTGTGTGTGTGTGTGTGTGTGTGTGTGTGTGTGTGTGTGTGTGTGTGTGTGTGTGTGTGTGTGTGTGTGTGTGTGTGTGTGTGTGTGTGTGTGTGTGTGTGTGTGTGTGTGTGTGTGTGTGTGTGTGTGTGTGTGTGTGTGTGTGTGTGTGTGTGTGTGTGTGTGTGTGTGTTCGCACCACATGGACGTCCCATTAAAGTCTCTTTAGATGCGAGCAGGTTTTGCGGCAGCAGCAGCCGGAGAACAGGAAACATGGCATTCTCTAGAAGTCGCAGCATCAGGAACTTGCCAGACAATTTTTAGAATGCTTTCCTAATTGGGCATTAATTTGTTAATTTTCCTCTATTATAACCAGAGCAACAGACACCCTCAGCCGTGCACTAATTTTGTTGTAATACGTGCAGCGAATGATTTGTGAGGGCAGTGATTATCGATGCGTCCACGTGCCTTGCCGTCAGGCCTGTGACGTTAAATCTGTATCTCAACTGGACTCCTTGTTTGCTAGCAAAGATTTTGGAAAGGTCTGGGAAATTCAGCTTGCGAAGTTCAAACTACAGATTGCCACTATGTCCAACAGAGTGACAGGTTGGGCACAGAGGCAATCGGTATTTTGCGGGAAGGCCCGGCTCCGAGCTGTGCATTGCGCTCTCCTACAGCTGTTCAGTAGTGATTAAAAGGAAGGGGGTGATAGGGCAGACCAACATAATGCGGCATAGGATAGCGTGCTCACCACAGAATCTGCACTTGTGGGAATTGAGCGGGAGGTAGATATAGGAGAGAACTACGGGGTTTGGGAAGGCGAGCGTTTGAAACTGACACGAGGAGAATTCGTGCATGCGGGATAGGGTACCTGCCGGCTGGTGGGTAAAGGCGCCGGTCAAGTCGGTGTGATGTCCTCATAAGTGGTCAACCAGTCCCTCGCTGACATCGCTCCGTGGTGGGGATAGCGGCTGAACCCTGCCCGGATAGTAATGTCCCGTGGGTGTCAGTGAGGCCTTTCGTTTCCTGGGCAGGAGTGGTGGGCGGTGGTCTAGATGGTCTGAAAGGTGTGGGTGGAGGATTTTGATTGTAGGAGGTTGAGGCTGATGGCAGAGATCCGGCCTTTAGAGAAATATTTGATAGCGGTTTTGGCGTCGCTGATAATAATTTGGGGGGTTGGGTTGAGGAAGACGATTGCTAGCGCGATAGCTGCCTCCTCTCTGCGATATCGGTGGAGGCAGTTATGATGGCGGCAGAGAAAGTGGGACGGCCGCCATGGTCCGTAACCACGAGCGCAAAGCTTTCGGTGGCGATACTCGGTGGCATCCACATATGTCACCTCCTCAATATGGCTGTAGCGTTTGTGTACAAACTGTAGCAACTACAGTTGTGCACTTTTTCTTTACGTCTTCTTCCTCTTTATCTTTGCATGCGCGGTAATTCTCAGGGAGATTTTCATACCTGTCGCTTAGCGCATTTCGGTGTTTGCCTAGCATCACATTCAGGGAACACCCGTGTTCCCTATACATGTGGCTCCACACGACAGCGGCAGTTTGTATACTGCGCCGACGCAGCAGGAAACAAACGGTGAGGAGTGGTGACTGGTGCACCCACGCATTTTTCTTATGTCGCCAGCACCTTCCCGCGTGTTCCAAAATAGTGAGCACAACCTACTCAACTTATTTTTACATGTCCTGTAGCGAATGCATGCCTACAGCTTTTACGTCGAAATTCAACCTGATAGTATGTATCACTGTTGCATTAATTTAATCGTCGCTGCTCGCAAATCGTTTAACTTCATTTTTGGAAAACGGAGAGGTGTTTCCGGGGAAAAAAAGAAATAAACCAGTCCGAAAACTCAACGTCATAGATTGAAAGCTTGATGTAAGTTGACTATTTGCGCCACTATATAGACGCATCATCATCATCAGCAGCAGCAGCACCAGCCGCGAAAGCAGCAGCAAAAGCAGCAGCAAAAGCAACATTGAGCAGCAGCAGCAACAGCAGCAGCAAACAGCAGCAGCAAGCGGCAGGAGCAGTAGGAGCAGCAAGCAGCAGCAGCAAGCAGCAGCATCAAGCCACAAACAGCAGCAGCGGCAGCAGCAGCATCAACCACCAAGCAGCAGCAGCATCAACGAGCAAGCAACAGCAAGCAGCAACAAGCAGTATCAAGCAGCAAGCAGCAGCAAGCGGCGGCGGCGGCGGCGCAGCAGCAGCAGCAGCAGCAATCAGCAGCAGCAAGCAGCGGCAGCAATCAGGAGCAGCAGCAGCAGCAGCCAGACTACACCCACTGCAGGGCGAATTCCCTGTAATAAGTTTTTGTCCCACCCAGAAACACTTTCTCAAACACACTTCCTTGTCCTAGAGCGCCATTTCTCTTCCAATCGCGGAGTGTCAAGAGTCTTTGTGGAGCGCCTGAGAACTGAAGCAACTGTTTTAGCTCTGTAGTGTTTTTTTAACGGTTGACATATCAGACTTTCTCAACAGTCGTGTCGCAACGTTGAGAGAGAATGATATTTCTGCTTTTGGTTTCTTCTTTAATGCTCTAATGCCTCCTTTGTTCTCTCTGTCTATTCACCAATGTTCACCGGCCATGGGAGATCAGCTTCAAAAATGTCATCGTGGCGCGGTTAAAGACGTGCCGCCATAAAATTTCTCTTCTTCTGTCAGATCATGTTCCACCACTATATCTTCAGAGACACTATCTGTCGTCCCTGATCACCGGCTGTTACCCGACCTGTCAAGCACATTGACTGATGTTCCACTGCCTCTCGCTCAACTAACCCGGACCATTTTATTTCAAGTTAGTTTTTTGGTATTTTAATTTGTTTTCCTTGGTTAAGGAAGCGAAAAGAATGCTTCATCCAGCTTTATTTCTCCCATCCTTCCTTGTCGCCCGCGAGCCCTTGAACAGCAAATTACACATATTAGCGAAGTACTGAAAAACGATTTTCTCTTAAGTAAATTTTAATCCATGAGGGATTGCGTGTAGCGGTAACTGAGGGCAGAAAATTTATTCAAAATTCTCTTCTCACAGGTGAGCGCATCTGGAACACTTTATTTAGGTGATTAATTTTTCAAGTATTTTTTCCCATTTCAGCAGGGGAAATGTGCGTGTAAATAACATGTCTTTTTTCCTGGGGACCAATGAAGTGCAATAAACACGCTTGGTCTACACAAATCAACCTGAACTTAATTGCCTAAAAATGTGAAGAGTGTAATAAAACTTCATTTACACAAAGTATAAGAACTCTCATAATAATGTGGAAGAAAAATAGCGAGAGGACAAGGGTGTTTTACTATTTCTCATTTGAAGGCACTCAGTGTGGCTTGAAAAGAGATTGCCAATAAGCTAGAGTAGGTCATGAAGCCTGATGTCTTCAAGGAACCTTAAGTGGCTGCGCTTCTTACCTTTGTCCGTTAGCCACAAGGAGAGGTGCACCTACCTTGCATCCATAAGTCTTATTATCAGTAATCGCTTTTCTTTTCATGCGTCCTGCGTTCCTGGGCACGTCTACAAAAGGTGCCGAATACGCAGCTTGTGCTTGGCGCAAGATGACCTTAGCTGCCTATGTGCTATAAAACCTAACACACCTACACCAATATGCACCTCAGCGGCTGGCGTGGAACAGAGCCTCATCGACATGTCACCTACGGGGTGGAGGCGGGCCCAGGTGCCAAAGGAAGTGTTCTTCTCCTCAAGGAGGACAAGATGGGAAAAGCGGAGAGAAGATTAAAAAGGGAGGCTAGGGGTCGAGACATTCATTTTTGTGTTTCGGTGTGTAAATATGCCTTCTTTCCTCTGATTAACATTCTGAATATGGTATGTCCAATATGTTTGAATGCGTTTCGTTCTTTTTATATTCAGAGCATCTGTCTCCTGAGTGATGCATAGTGTGTTTGTTGCACTTCTTAGTTGTTTAATAGCCGTTAAGGAATCCTCGTAGATTTGGGCTTCTATTATGGAGGGTATGTTTTTATAGACTCCCTTGCATCACGCATAACGGGTACGGGTGGCCGGAGACATACCTTGGATATGTGATTAATACAGAATGTGATTGATGATTGACGTTAACCAAGTTTGTCGCGGATGGCACTTTTGCTGATCTCCAAGCCACCACGATAAGTGCATGGTAACCATCTTGTGATAAATTTTACAAATTTTGGGCAATAATGATACGGGTCGCCATGATTGCATACTGATGGGAGGTTTTCCAGACATTAGTATCAGGACGACGACTGAGTGATTCCAGTCAAGTGAAATTTCCCCTCTATGTCATACCTCATTTATCACTCCCAAAAGGGCATCAGCAGTTTCTTCTTCTAGGTTCTTGAACCCTTCGTAATGAATGTTGTCATGTCCCGGCGTTGTTCTTTTGCTTCCTTCTTCTACAGGAGCCACCTGCTCCGGTGTGTTAAACACAGATGTTATTTCCGTCTTGTCCACCACGTCTTTCGGCGTTTGTAGGGCAGGAGACTGCGGATGATTAGGCAAGAAAAGGACTGCTGCTTGAGCTGCAAACTCCTTCGGCATCAAATGTAGTTCGAGCCGAATACTTTCGGAATCACCTCAATTCTTCCATCCCCTTTCAGTTTCTGAATGTCTTTCAGGTGACACTGTGACCCTTTATTTTGCCCAGACTACTGCACCAATCATTTCGCCTTTTATGTGCCACTTGCTTTTTATGGCGGCGTATTTTAGCTGTCAATAGGTTAAGCAATATCATTCTATCAACGTCGTTATGGTGTCGAATAGGTCCGGAGTTGGTTGATCTTCGTTTACTATTGCACTGATGGTGTGACCCTTGAGGACCGCTTGTAATCATATCTGGGCACACGGTTTGGGTCCGAGTATTCTGCCAAACACCATGGAATTGTGTTAAAAAGCATTTCTGCAAATTGTCTTTATTTTTCTCGTATTGAGAGCTATGTTTATGAAGGTGTGTTTGTTACCCCATGCGTCTAATTATTCCTCCCATTCTGGTGCACCGAGACCCTTTTACCCCGTCAGATCTAGAGAGTGCATTCGTGCTTCAGACAGCATTGCGACCTCCGGCTGATTGAGCAGTGTGAAGTTTATGTCTGTCAATACAGTGTGAATTTGATCTCTTCTTTTCGAGTAATGGTCGTATCTCCAAGCCGTGTGTGGAGCATTAAACTCCTCGCCTATTAGTACCGCTGTTCTGGGGTATACTAAATGATTTTGTTTAACGCATAGTTATGACCGTGTTTCTTGGACAAGTGTAAACTGACAGTACTATTAAAGAAGTTTTATTTGGATTCGTTAGTAATGTAACGACTGCCTGCTAACTCTTGCACCACTTGATCAAATGGATTGGAGTTAAGGGAATGTTGGCCTTAATATATATACCAGCTTTTCTTGGGTTTTCTCTCTCTGCTCTAGCTCGTTTATCAGAGATGGGAGGGCACTAATACCCAAATATATCCTGTGATCATGCACAACCGATTATTTTCTTGTATGGAAAACATCCAGGAGTGCAGCTTGTCATAAAACAACTGTTTTAATTTTTCCAACTTTTTTCGAGTCCCTCGATGTTTCCATGCTGTAATGTCTTGACGAATCTAGCAGCGGTTTATATCGATTATGTATGTTGCTTCTATTAAGGCCTCTCAGTTGCGCAAACGTGCCTAGTACCGCCTCCCATATTGTGGGGTTAGCGACAAGTATACTTTATAGTACGTGCACAAACATTGGTACGGAACGACTTGGAGTGACCTTATCTTGCTGATTTGATCTTGCCCGGCCTCGGTATGCTATGCGCGCTTTCTTCTGGCACAGCTGCTCAATTTGTGCTGGCGGCAGTTCAATTTTATTGTCTATGTCATCCTGCCGGCTTTTGCAGTCCTCTATTTCTGACAACTCATCGGCAACGCACGCCGGCTTCATTCTGTTTCTCTTTAACTCAGTTGTGGGCACTGAAGCATAAGGTGACTTAGGCTGCGCAAACTCCATGTCTTCTGTCGTCTCATCGTACAGCTCTTCCGACCGAACAGGAAACGGACACTTTTAACGGCATCATTGGGTTTCATCGAGTTTGCCGCATCATATGAAGCTGTAGTTTTGAAGCGAAAGCTTCACTACGTCCGGTTTGCGAGAGTGTAGTGTAGTTCCCTTTGTGACTTTGAAAAGCTTTAGAGGTCAAACCGTGGAGCAATGTCACCTAGGCCCAGAAGCAACGTAGGCCATGGCGGCGCATATACTCTGCTAAACCAAGATGGTGGGCCACCCCCAAACCTTTCGAAAGCCAAGGTCAAGGTCAAACGTTGAAGAGCTGGGACAACTTGCTGTGCTGTATGACGGTGACGTCATATAAAGGGAATTTGAGTAAACAAGCACATCGTTCATGGAGATAGATGTTCTGCTTGACAGGGGGGTGGAGCCACCGTCTGTGATATCAATGAAGAGCTGTGTATATATACCGACGGCGAGCCAGTGGGGGGATAGCGCGCCTGAAATTGAAGCTTCTGCGTTTCAATGAGGCTAAGAAGAAACGCCGTGTCGAGAAGAATTACGTGCGACACGCGTCGAGAAACGACTGGAGAGTGCTGCAGCGAAGAAACAGCAGAAAGTACTTCATGTCGTTCGTCTAACCAGCGACGCAGAGTCGGAGATTTCTTTCGCTTCTCACCAGGTTTAACCAAAGCTAAACCACAGCTCATTTTTCTTCGGCCGCTTTTAACGAGTAATCTCATGGTCACTTGACTTTCGAGTCACGCAACTGTACTTCGGCTCACCTGTTTTCGTAATGCAATCTTAGTTGGCTCCATCAGGAAAAAGGATTGGCTCCATCAGCCAACACTGTATGAGCTGCTGACATGAGATCTCTTGCCACCATCTCCGGATACCGGTTAGGTCCAGCTAATACAGGACGCACTTATGAGTGTCAGGGCCTGATGCAAAGTAAGCTTGAACTCGTAAATATACTTCGGATGAAACAGAGATTTGTCATACCATGCACATTTTCTCTGCGTCCTGAAGTGAGGCTAAGTGTACAGTGACGACATTTGTGATCCGTAAGAAAGTCTGTTCTTGTGACCACCATAGCAGCAGGTCAGCTGAGATATAGAAACCAGTAATGCATTAGATACCTTTCTGCAGCCCATTGTTTTTACGGCGATATTTGCTTCCAGTACATCTTAGCACCAAGGCAGCGTTGTGCACACATTCCTATTTATTCTGCGTAGCACGGGATGGCTCTGGAAGTATGCTTAACCACAGACGGTACTGCCATATTCTGCGTCCCTTTAAACTGAAACTGCTTTG
This sequence comes from Amblyomma americanum, assembly GCA_030143305.2. Classification (NCBI taxonomy): domain Eukaryota; kingdom Metazoa; phylum Arthropoda; class Arachnida; order Ixodida; family Ixodidae; genus Amblyomma; species Amblyomma americanum. Next base: position 15,459 of record JARKHS020015211.1, read on the forward strand.
CGTCCACATAATATGTGAGGCTCCTATAAACAATTATTGGCCGCGCAGTGGCGTTAATACGCAGCCATTTGTCCCTGTGCGGTGATATAAGCACCAGAGGTGACATAGAGGTGTCTTTTCGCGCTGCAGTGCTGAGGAGGCACTTGCTCGTTAGCGTGCTCTGGAGGGGGATCGTGCTCGGCGTCGCCCCCTGATCGCGTCGAGCGTTAAGTACTGCGCAAGGTTAACGGGCGTTGACAGACTACCGAGCACCGATGTCAACGGATTCCTGGTCCCGAAGTGCGAGCCCGGAAGCCAGCAGCTCCACGCGAGCGTCGCGAGCGGAAGCGTGAGGAAAACTAACCGGAGTCTTCGACTTCTACTGCAGCCGGTGTATCGACATTATTGGCGCGATATGATAGGAGAATATGAGGCGCGAGTTTAACTGCGGGATACATGCTAATTCGCTCAGATACTTGCCACTCGTGCGTGGCAGGCTTACCGTCCTGCGAGAACTCGTGGGCCTCTGTATGCACTGTAATGGGACCTTCGATGGGAGATCCCTACTGCAGTTTTGAACATGTTCTGGCTCTGCTCCGACATGTATGGACAGGAACGCTCTATCCTGCCTATCTACATCAAAAGGCTACACGTGTCCTGCACTACACGCACATTTGCCGCCAGCTAAACAGCAGCAGAGAAAAACATCTCTCGCTGAGTTTGGCGACTTCCCCGCAGGAATAAGCACTGCTGAAAATTTTGGCAACTGGTTCAGCACGCTTGGAGTAATTACTCTAATGAATGGCCAGGCTGCCCCAGGTTTCGTCGCCTTTCAAATAAGGTAACTTTGGTGAGTTCCATGAGGCATAGGATTCTATTTCTCTTGTTGTTCTACCCTATGAAGCTTGTAGTGCTCAAAACGAACGTCCCAGCACTGCAGTACAGGCACAATACAGCATCCTGGGGTTTATCATGTTTTGGCGCATGCGTCTGCTTTCCCCACGTTCACAGCTCATTGTACTTCCCGACCGCACCTATCTTTAATATCTGCCATTTTATGCCCAAATCCTTTTTCTTTGCCTTGTGTCGATAACGACACCATGACCAAGTTGCTGCAGCGTTCCTCTGCACCTATCCTACAGTGGAACTGCATTTATTCTTGTACATGATCAACTCTGATCCGCCAAATTAATTGTGAGTGAAATTGAATGATGAGCTTACCACACGATTTATGGCAGCTGTGGCACGTGATTACGACAGAAATAGGAAAAATGGAGTCAACGATGTTTCCTAACTCACGTAGATAAAGAAGTTGCCGATCCGTGAGGAGGAAAAAATGCGTTGCTGAGAAGCCTGTTCAATTATTCATTCGAATGATCGGCTGGCAGTGCCATGTCATTAAACATCACTTACATTTTGCTGCATGGGCTTTAAAAATGCACTCTTTTACATTATGCCACAAGAAAACCGTCCGATAACATTCTGTTAGGACTTATAAATCTTCTATTCACACATGAAATAAAAGGCTGCCCTAAATGTCACGCAGAGCACTGCATGCGTGTTAATGAAGATTTGAAAGCTGCGAGGCTCCCCCTAAGATCTAGGGAGCTCTGTGTATGAGTGTCTGCATTGTCAAACCTGTTATTGAAGCTGCTTAATTTGCCAGGTAAATAACGCTGTGCCTCTCTTTGGGCGGCGGCTGCGTTTTTATGGAGGAAAAACACTAAGGCGCCCGTGTGCTGTGCGATGTCAGTTCACGTTAAAGATCCCTATGTGGTCGAAATTATTCCGGAGTCCTCCATTACGGCACCCTTTTCTTCCTGTCTTCTTTCACTCCCTCCTTTATCTCTTCGCTTACAGCGCAGTTCAGGTGTCCAACGATATATATGAGACAGACACTGCGCCATTTCCTTTCCCCAAAAAACCAATTATCATTATCAACCTCTCTTTGGAAAAACTCACGAGGCGACTGGTTTGCCTTCTCAGCTGTATAGCGGAGCTCTTATGGCACACCGTCAGCTCTAAACCTGTGGGAGGTGGCAGAACCCATGTCGACGCCTTCCGAGGGCTTTTGGATTTTATGGATGCCATAAGCGCTCCACTATCCAACTGAGAAGCAAATCCCGCCGCCTGGTTTCTTTGCAAGGACAACAAGTGCTACAGCACATTTATGCTCGTGCTGTTCTTAACATCACGGTTATGTGGGGCTGCTTCCATTGACTCGAAAGAAGGACATATTTGGTGGTCGCGGGAGAGGGCTTGATATGTTTAGAAATATTCCACTCTTCTTAGGCTGATCTCTCTCCTATTCAACCAAACGAGCTTGCAGTCGCTAGTTACATGAATCTGCCAAAGACACTGAAGAAATACAGCCCCATATAAACTTAATGCTAAGAAGAGCACCAGCCTCAACGTGCAGCAGCATTTAACGTCCTTGCAAAAAAACCAAGCTTTAAATGGTGGTTGTATTTTTTGAGCATTTATTAATTAGTCGACACATGTTTTCACTGCTTTAAGAACACGCTTCATTCATACAGAACTTCGGCTTTTCATTGTGCTTCACCAGTGAAGTTTGCTGCTGAGTTTGAATAAGCGGCAGATTTGGACTTACTCGAGTTTGTAATGCATTCTTTGCGTTGAATTCTCGTAGAAAAGGAGAAAAGATCTGACGGCTCCTTCCGCAATCTTCTTTTTGCTATGCTGTTGTGATTAAATTGTTGGTTGGATTATTTTAGGACCTGTTTATATTTGAGACTACGTAAACGCACGCATAAGCTCCATACTTTGACGTTAATTCCGCCTTAAGTGTGACAGCTGTCAGCTAAGCGGCCTGATTTCGGGAGAACCTTCACTCTGCTCGCTTACAGCATTCGCCTGGGCGTCATTAATGACGCAATTGCTCGAGTTCCTCGCAGCATCGGGGTTTTTTCTCGCTGATCGTGCGGCTCATTAACAGCCAATGGAGGCTTTAGTTCGCGCTGCATAAACGCCTCGAAGTCTCTCTCCTTGTGTACGGAGGCTACGGAGGGGTAATGAGCGACTTATGAGCCCAGCTCGCTTTCGCGCTCTTTGCTTAGCTGCGAGGTGGAAAGGGGAGGTCTTGGTGCTTTTTGCTTCTCGCTGTCCATTAGTGGATCGCTAACGCGGTGTCGTCGTCTTGTTAGCGCTAGGAGAAGAGAAGCCAAATTGCATTTTAGCTTTTGTATTTCTATCGCTTACAACCTTCCTTGATCATTTGTAATCTACATTGATCCCGCTTACATCGCGAGTTCTCAGAATTAAAAAAAAATATTAAAGGTGCGTGTTAAGAGGCCCGACGAAAAATAGATATAGCCAAAATCTGCAAGAGATGACGCATTCGCTCCTAAGAGTTTTCACACCTCACATAACTTCGTGGCGGCTTTCAGTATCCTGCGTACGTTAAAACGTACTAGTTAAAGGCTAAAAAACGTGCCTTTAAACAAGCGTGGCGTAAATTAAATGTAGCAAGAGTTCATA
>JARKHS020015212.1:0-16184 GCA_030143305.2 Amblyomma americanum
AAGACTAAGAACAAGACGCCACAAGGATGAGCGCTAACTCACAACTGAAGGTTAAACGTACATGTATTAAAAGGAAGCTGGCGTCTGAAAAGAATAGTCATCCTAGAGAAAAAGGTGCAGTGGAGTTGCGGTTACGTAGAGCCATGCAGAGGTAAATTGCCAGCTGCGTGGCATCGGGTTGCATCATCACGCCGCAGCGCGCGGCGACTGAGTTCACAAAGTGAGCGGGCGGGCTTACGCCTTCTCGCACATAAGCAGTGTCGGCCGACGTTTCGTTTCTACCCCTGATGCTTGGTAAGAGTCCATTACCAAACCTCCCGGTGCGGTGGCACAGTGGTTATGGTGCTCGCTGCTGACCCGAAAGACGCGGGTTCGCTTTGGGAAGTTAATCATCATAAAACCAAAATTGAAGCCTTACCAACCTCTGCACCTATGTATATGCCATGGAACCTCATGCGGGGCTCCTCTTGCGTGCTCAGGGGCCCTAATCTCACTAAGACAGGAGGAATTCGTATTCTCAACCCTCCCAAGCTTGGCATTGTCTAATGTACTAATGAGCTCCGCTACACGGCTTGCATGCAAATCCATTGGCTGTATATTTTTACAAAGACTACATTATCTAGTACATAGCCTACGGTTCGCAGTGTTTTCTGAATTGATATATACAGCGTGTTTCACCCGAGACTTAACACAGTTTAAAAAAATAGGCTTGAAGTGGACAACTTGTTTATGCTACTTGGACGACGTTATTTTTATCTCGCCCACATTTGACAGCCACCTGCTTCGACTTTCGTCCATCCTTGCGCTCATCCACAGCAGCGGCTTTGTGCTTAACTGAAAGAAATGCAGTTTTGATTACCGCGAACTTCTGGGCCACTTGGTTAATGATGCCGGCGTTGAGCCTGATCCCGACAAGTTCCGCGCCGTCAGTGCCTTTCCCACTAATCGTTAGTCCAGTGGCGTGCGCAGTTTCATCCGGTTGTGTTCCTATTTTCGCCAGTTCGTCCCCAATTTCTCTGAAGTCGCCCGCCCTCAAGACGTTCGCTTCTCTTGGCGCCCTGGGTACGCTGACGCCTTTTCAAGCACCACTGCTGTCCTCACAAACCATCCTGTCTTGGCGCATTCTGACTCTTCCACCCCTAAAACTTCGCACAGACGCCGGGGGCCACGGGATTGGCGCCACCCTTGCTCAGCGGCAACGCTGCCACCGCTGCGTGATTGTCTATTCCTCGGAGAACAATTGCTCCATTGCAGAGGCATGTAGCTTGCTGTTAAGTGATATCCATATCAGTTTCTATAATTTGAAAAGCATGGTTACCCTCTATGCTGTCACCCAGCAAATTTTGGCTTTTTGGCTACCGGTATATTACGTGGAATAAATTGAATATCATGACCTTCACACCGTGTTCGAGAATGTTCCTCATTGCAATCAGTGCAGCAACCAAAATGTTCCAGGTGGCACCTGTAAGTTTTTACGAGTCCTCGGTAACTGGATTCCCTAATTATGCTCAAGTTTCAGTTCGTTCACGTTTTTTCTTCTTAGCCAAAATGCGCTCCTTAGATTTATTGGGCAACAAGCTGCATCACCCAAGTCCAGGAATGTATGCATCCGCAAGTATATTATTAACGTACGTTGTTGGGCGGTTTGGTGACTGAACACTATGGAGTAAATCAGCGCAGAAAAACTGAAGAAGAGACAACACACATACACGAGTGCTGCCTAAGAAACGGATGCATTTACTTGTGCCTAGTTCCTTTTGCGCTGTGTGCCCGGACAAATCCTTGGTGCTTGTCCAGCTCTTTGGTCATGTTTAATCGCTATCAGAATTGAGCAATGTGAGGAGCATAGTTAATTAACGAAGTTATTTCAGCAATGCGAACTACCCTAAAGGTTCGAGGCCAACTCTTCAAGGCAATGTTTGACGGGCGAACCTCTAAGCATTGCACCTCTGTTCATACTTTGGCTTTAATATTGCGCCTATACTTGCGAGTAAAGGCCTGCTGCGACATGCAGTCATTTATCACATTCCTTGTACTAGAACAGCACACGATATTACTGAAAGGTTCTGACCTCCAGCGTAGCTATTGCAGCTGATGTTTCACCTTTCCTCTGTGGTATAGCAGTCAGAAAATGAGGCGTATTTCTTCTTCTGATATTTATAGGCAAGTACGTTTACACTTTAATGAATAAAACTACCTTCTTACCTTGTCTGAAAGTGTCTCAGAAGTCTCCACAGCAAACCAGCCTCCCATACACTTTATGTGGTTGGCCGGGGCTCTCTGTCTAGGGCATGCCTGAAAAAGAAATTTTACTGTGGTTAAAATTTTGTTAAAACCTCTGCACACCCGCCATGCTTTTGACAGGAGAATTAAATGAGGCGCGAAGAAAGCTAAACAGAGAAGAAAGCAGCAGAGAAATTTTATTTCTCTTGGCTGGACACGGGTAAGGAAACCGGTGCTGATGTGGATGAGCAGCTAGCAACAATTTCCCGCTCCGATACATCAGTAGCTGCATATTTTTGGGTTCTCTTGTGGCCTCGTTATTGAGTGGAATAAAATCTGAGAAATTGGCAGAATATGCGTATTACTACATATAGACTGATACATATAGGCTAAAGTCTATAACCGCTTCATTTACTTCTATTGTATTTAGACCAGTCTATGAAAATCCCAATTTTATCTGACAATGTCTCCTTTCGGCTAATTCCAGAAGATTGTCAATTTCTTTTTTGCACTGCATAAACAGAGAACTGCATCGAGCCGCCCCGGTGGCTCAGTGATTATGGCGCTCGGCTGCTAACCGGAAAGCCGCAGCGGTAGAATTTCCATGGAGGAGATATTCTAGAGGCCACAGGCTGAGTTGCCTTGAGACGTTAAACCCTAAAAAAAACCAACCTCCATCGGGTAACCGGAACTAAGGCCAGAGTATTCCACTCCCTTCGCCATTTCGGGAATTAAAAAAATATTGTCCGAGCACAATGCAGCAGCCTACTGTATATTGCGTTTAGAAACCTTGAAAAGCTCCTTTTTGTAAACTGTGACGTATATTGTGAATACAATTCAAAAATGTTTAACGCTAACAGAGCGAGGAGAAAGGCACTCATTCCTGAATTAAGGGTGCCAGCAACTTGCACTACATCAAACGCACATGCTCTCCCTTAAAGGAATCACTCGGGACAATACCATTCCATCTATATATCGTTGCTGTGCAACGCGCTCAATTCTGAAGCATTCCATCAGTGACTGTACATTTAACCAAAGGGGGAAGGATGGGTGTGAGAATTCAAGGATCTGCCCATCTCGTAGAAACACCGTTAGAAGAGTCTCAACGAGCATGGTCCTCTGCGCTTAATTTAACATCTGTCATTTATACCTTTGGACTTCGCATTCACGTGAAAAAGTGCTGCGACGCAACAATCAGAAACCCACTATGTTTTCGTTCTTCGCAATACACCTGCTGCATTGGAGGCGATAACACGCTGTTATCTTCCATACCGGTTTTCAACACTCGAACACACGCTAAAAACACGTTAAGCTACGCAACTTTTTAATTATTTGAAAAGTGGGCTAAATACTATTCGATACGAGATGCTGCGGTTATGGACAACGGAAGTGCGGTTTCGGTTTTGTTTTCGCAAAAACAATAAGGTTTTTTTTTTTAAAGCGCGAGTGGAGAATTTAAGCTTTTAATTTCCCTGTGTGGTCTTGGATGCCAGATCAAGCTACACACGGCAAGAGTGCAACCGGTAAAGATACGACCGCGAAGTGGGTTCGTTTCACGTTTTACCCATTTTGTCGTGAGGCGGCGGAAAATGAGTCGAGCTGCAAACAAATGTGTGCGCGGATGTGTCGGTGTCGTCGGTGTGTTCTCTCGTGGATTACGTTTTATTTCATCGAAATCCAATTTAATCGTCCACTTACGGTAAGTCTACACGATTATTATTTATTCATTTCGTCTCCTTAACCACTATGCCGCCATGTCTTTCCTAACGCGCGTAAAGGCAGTCTGTGCGAAACCCGTGACGGTAAGCCGCTCCTCGCGAGCTGTCTGCTGGCTTTTCCGTGTTGCGAGGCTCGATACACGGCCAGAAATATCGCTCAGCCCTTCTAGTCACGGCCCAAATGAAACTATGTTAGAGCCGTGTGAGCTAGATTTACTCGGCATCTTCAGAAACGCACACTCGAGTTCTAACCTGAATTACATTTATTTTTTAATCTGTGTTATCACCTATAGACTGGAGCAAGGGACGTTTCGCAAAGCTGTAGTCAAGCGGCACTGGAGGAGTGCTAATAGAGTTATGATAATAAAAGCCGTTGGCTGCGCGAATGCAGTCTCCCCTTTCGTTTCACAGCGTATGGATTCGTCCATCCCTATTGCCCGAGCCGTTGGCTGCGCCGCTGGCCTGCGGGCCTTAATTTTGAAAGCCGAGTAAAGGTAACCTCGACAAGAGATGGCTTGCATTTCGTTCCGAGCCTCGTTCAGGAACCCCACTTACGCGTGCACAAATTTCTCCAATATCAAGTGTGCGAGCGGTAGAGTATGCGTTTCTGATCTGAGCTGCTACATTACGAAGACGATAATGTAAGTTGGCGCTTATTTGCTCTGCGCCTTTTAATGAAGACGTGAATTGTTTGAACGAAATAATTCCTACTTCGAGCGTATTCGTTGCTTTCGTTGATTTCTCTAGCAGCCTTAGGGTACCTGCTTCCAAGAACAACCTCTTTAATGCTTTGTTCGGGCTGAATTTGAAGGAAAAACTAAGTGGATTTGAGGCGGTATTTCATCGTGACAGTAATCCGTATATTTTCCCAAGTTTAGTATGCTTTAGAAATGGCGCAGCTACAGCCTTTATGTACTGCTTGAGTTTTTCTGGATGATGAGCGCGGAATAGAAGCTCTGCAACCCGCCTGTTTCTAAGAGCGCGAGCTGATATATCAGTAGGCTGAGTAGTCTTCGAGCTTCAAGTTATGGGCGCAGAACTGTGGTGAACTGGTTCGCAGCCTGCCTGGTAGCTATTGCATGTCTTGTGCCCGTCTGACTTTCTCCGTAGGTGCTTCATGCAGGTTTTGAAGCGCAACACGCTCAACGTACGCGGTGGCAGTGGCGACGCACACTTTACGACTCGCTGGCTTGGCCGGCTCTCGTTCGTTTCGTCTCGTCGGTTGTGCCTCGACTTTCCTCCCGGAGCAAAGCTGGTCAGCTCTGACCAAGGGGTCCTCCTGACCCTGAGGCTATCAGTGCCTTGCGAAGGACGGATGAGTTCATTAGGGAGGTCATCCCCTGTCGTGCCATCTAGCCTGTGCAGTCTGTAGCAGTGCCTGCCTGGGCCGCCGGTGCAGTAATCTCTTGAGCACGAGTGTAAGCGATTTTTTTATTTCGGTAAGAACTGTAATCGGTCCAGTTTTGCCCCACAAACACAAGATAGAACATAGGATGTGTTCAAACCGTGAGCACATCGTGTGTTCTCTTGTGTTTGGTAATGGACATTTGATTAATCAACAGAGCGTCTGCTGCTACGCTAACCCTAACGACGAGTACGACACGCTGTCGGGAGGCCGGCACCGCCAGGCCTAACCACGACATGGCCACACCCCTGACTCTCAAACCAGCGAACCGTCTATAGGGCACCAGCAGTGATCAGCCTGAAGTCATGGTGCTTGGACCACAAGGAAGACACTCGGGGATTTCAAGTACTTGGCTTAGCTAAGCTTAAGACTATATATCAATGAGACCTCGTGGCGGCGTCCGCGAGCGTGACTAATACACGCTCCAGTACACAGCGTTTCCTCTACCTCTACAAGGTGTATATCCGCCGAGCAAGCAATTATGAGCAGATACCATACGCCGGGTCATCGAATCGACGTTTGCCCTGAACCAAACCCCCTGCAAACTATGCAAACGCACGAACATCGGAGGGCACGTACATGACCCCTACAACAGGGAGTGGTGTGGCGAAGGTCTGAAGAAATCCTGGAGATCTGAAGAAATCCAAAACATTTTAAGACATTCATATAAAAAATATACTCCTTTATTAAGTGACTTTTCTTCGTCTGATGTACACCATTACCACTCATGTAATACCCCATACATGAGCCTTCGAGGTGTATTTTTAAATAAATGAAAAATAAAAGACAAAGCTCATAGACTGCCAAGAAGATGCTGCAAGGGGTCAGGCAGTTCAGAAGTACTTCCGCACTGGTCTTAACCAAGCAGTATTAGCCAGGACGCTGCGGAGACTGCCGACCGTAACCTTAAGGAAGCGAGAGTCAAGACTAGCTTTGCTAGATGGAAGGAAAACAGAGCAAACGCTGCGTACTGGAGCGGGTATCAGCCACGCTCGCGGACGCTGCCGTTTACTCACACACCTACCCTTACATAACGTGCTGCGAACACGGTGGAGAGCATGAATATCACTTAACACTTGGGCAAGATGATGCTAGAGTAACAACAGGTAACAGATCACATGCCAAAAAATTGAGGGGACAAGACGGGACCGCAAACCGATAGCTTTTGTGGAGACGACAAGATCTCCGATAGGCAGGCGTAGACATCCGTTCGCTTTCAGCGTTAATTAGCGAAACAAACTACCAACTATATGGCAGCAAAATTATTAAACAAGAAAAATACCAGACATCGTAGCGCTACATGAACAAATACAACACTCAGGATAGACAGAACACTCATATAATAAATGTAACAATTAACAAGATTTAAGCAAGCAGCCATAGAAATCCCCCCCTCCCCACCTTTAGAGATAGCAGAGCGAACGACAATGCGCTAATGAAAGAAATAGTAACAAAAGCCGAGATAACGACCTAGTGATTCTGGGATACTAACGCCTAGCACAAAAACTGGGAGTGCCAGACTGACTCGGCCAAGGAAGGATCCTTCAGCAACAATGATAGGCATGAACTCAAGCTTCTTGCCGAGCTTCGCTACACTACCAGAGGGGAAACAGTCTCTACGGGCACATGCCACGACCTCACATTACTCCACATGACAGAAAAATCTGTATGAACTCAGAACTAAAATCAGCGACTGGAACAACTTCAGAAACAACACAAACCGAAGTGATCACCAACTTAACAGAATGGGCAGAGAATATAAGAAAAAAACCCATAAAGGCAACACAAAAGTCAATCATAGGACACATCCTAGATGTGGACAAAAATTTGCGCCACCTGTGGGGTGTACTTATATCCGGACACGGGTCCGGCTTCAGGGCTAGGCTTTGCACACAAGACGTAATGCTGCAGCTCAAACAATGTCAAACAGTATCGGGAGAGAAAGCATCATACTGGCCAGAAACCTTTGCACAATAAATTGCGGACGAGGGGTCCTCGAGCTCTGATTGCGGTAATCAAGTGCTGCAGTTACGCGTACTTAATTTTCACAATAGACGCCTAAAATACTCAACCAAACTTTCGTCAGAATTCAGGATTCTCATGAAATGTCACCTCTAATCAATACGGTCTACCACTTTATACTTTTTAAACTGCATTATTATTGATCTTTTTTTAAAATCAGTCACATATTTTTATCCTTGCGCTATATACATTATTTTCGCTGTAATGGACCAAATATGATCTGTCACCATGTGAAATTGCTTTATAAAGTTGCGTGTACGACTTCCGCCGCTATTGCTTGTACGGGAGTTGAGGGTTTCTCAAGCAGCTTGAATGCATGCAATGAATGAATGAATGAATGAATGAATGAATGAATGAATGAATGAATGAATGAATGAATGAATGAATGAATGAATGAATGAATGAATGAATGAATGAATGAATGAAGGCGGTATTGACCCTATAAAACAGCCATCATCGGCACTAACACACGATCAGAAAGGAGAAAGTCTCCTCGGAATGCAATTCCCATCAGAGAAATCTGAATACAAACGACTACACTACCCCAGATAGGAACCAGCTGACACTGTCAGTATTGAATGATCCCGACTTACAGACATTTATGAGTTATAGCCATGTGGCTATAAAATGAAGAAAAGCGTGACGACACAATTAAAACTCTCACCAATGTAACAAAAAAGTGTGCAAATGGATAAGCACGATAATTAACAAAAAATGAGATCAGTGGAAACAAGATGCTACAGAGTACACTAACAGCGCTCATCCCGCGCCTCACCTACGGTCTACCATATCAGAAATCAACCATAACAGAAAGGAACCAAATAAACGCGCTAATTGGAGAGGCGCACGAAACAGAAAGTCCGACTATCTAGGAATTCGAAGAACACAGCGAAGCTATACGCCTAACAGGCCAGGACCAGCCGAACCCTCCTTGCCAAACTCTCAAATTCCGACCTAAAAGACAAACATTGATCAAACCATAACATCTTCATGGCTAAATCCCTGCCTAGGATGCCAGAGCCAAAACCATGGCTCAAACGAACCAAACCTAACAAAAGCATACACCTTTATGCGTCGAGTTAAAGGTGCAGAAGGTGACCGCAGCCTCGGTACAGACTCGCTGGGCAAGCCAATATGCGGAACTTTACCAATAAAACGCATCCTGACAGCAGAAAGGGTGATGATAGCCCTAGCAATCTTGGAATCCTACAGGAGACGTAACAGTTGCTGGATAGCCTCAGACTTAGATAGCCGCCTGTCGAGCCTTCCGAAACTGTTTTGTAAGCCTCACAGCAAAGAATACCCAACGCTGGGGTAGAGGGTTACATTAGAGTAGACTCCGTTATCGGAGGTTTAACTAGCCGGGGGCGGAGACACCGGTGGAGCCCAACACAAGGGACATGCGGGAAAGCAATTCGGACGTATAAGGAAATGGGCTGGAAGTACGAACAGCCCCAAGGCGGCCTGAGGTGAGACTGTTTGGACATAAGTAGAAACAGAGCACTATACCTCAAGACATTGGCCACACGATAGAACAGCGAATGTGTCCGGTAAGGATAAAGTCATGCGTTGTACCACTCATCATGGGCATGCAGGTCTAGACCCATATATGACTGGATACCCTAGTGTTGAGCAGTGTAATCAACCATGACAGAAAGGAACCAAATAAACGCGCTAATTAGAGAGCCGCTGCTCATGTCAGCGGACTCCTGTAGCAAGGAATGCCAGCTACTACTGTCACAAATATCTTCCTAACCTGTTACCCTAACCGCCACATGTCAGCCTAAGCCGAAAGCAAGCTACACTTATGTACCTAAAGACCAACACTTATCCAGACAGAGCACTATACCACAAGACATGGCGCACGCGATAGAACAGCGAATCAATATGATGTGCTTCTGCGTCTCGTGCAACTTTTCAATGTCTCCGCGAGTGCCTCATCTGTGCCGACGTGCATTGGAGTATTGGCTTGGATAACATGTTTTGGAAACAGACCGATATAAATACATTATTCGCGCTTCTTTCTTTTCAGCATATATGCACATGTAGATATATTCGTTGTCCCCATTGCCTTCTTTCTCAATAGTGTCGTAAGCACCGATGTTATAAGATTGCCTTTATAGCACATAAGAATTGAGCTTTCATAAGGAAAAAGAAGTCTGATATTCAGTGTATACGTCTAATAAGTGCAGGGGCCTCACCAGCGGAGTGATATCTCTTGAGGGGCCTCGCCGATAGGTGTCGAAATGTTTGCAAGGTGTACATTTTGCGCATTAACTGGGTCTGTCTTGGCTGGAACAAACATTTGTAGTTTGTTTTGTGTCGCAGCATTATGTTTTTATTTTGCGTGGAGGCAAGCGGTATTTGAAATTTGTGGCCGCAGAGCTTCAAGAAGAAAAGCAGTAATATCATAGTCAGAAAACCAAGTGTACAGCGTTCTTACCACGCTTGTGGAAGCTACCATTGCTTAAAACGAGGATGGTATGTATGCCTAACTTTCTTCACAAGATGTTTCATGTCTAGGGGCACGATGCAATTCAGGGCTATTGCCACATGAAAATGTTGTTACACGCACGAGTGATTGAAATTTTAATTGTCTTTCAAATCTATTTAGTACAGAAATAATTACTAAAAATGATAATTGGAGTATTGCCTTGGTTGCATGTTTTCGAAATGCGTGATATGGTATCACATTTTAAATTACTTGCACTTCATACCCCTGTTTTGGTAACATAGACGTAACAGCACAATGGCAGTCTGTCTGGCCTGATGACACAAGTTTACGACATATGCAAACTCTCTAAAGCCTAACTTACAAAATAATTTTCGTCATACCATAAGCCTTTTCTCATGCATTGTCCGTATTCCTTTCGAATTCCAATGATCAGTCCAATGCTGGAAACAAGAAATGCAATATTAATTTCTTAAATGAGCACTTCACAATCACGCGAACGAGATTTCAAAAGATGGCGCCTCTTCAAACAATCAGGGATCAACCAGAGAAATTCCTGACAAGCTCCTCGCATGTCATGTAATAATCTTCATGAACTTAACATGTTCATCTAAAGATAAATCTGTTTATGTGCAAAAACGAACTACTTTTTATTAGGGCGCCGGAATCCAAATTTTCCTCCAGGCAGGGTCATAATCATCATCAGCCTGACTACGGCCACTGCAGAGAAAGGTCTCTCCCATGTCTCTCCAATTAACCCTGTACTTTGCCAGCTGCGCCCACCGTATGCCCGCAATCTCATCCGTCCACCAGGCATTGTGGTGCAAGGTAAACGTATTGGGTGTGACCTTTGGAATGGCAGCGGCGACAAAGTACAGAGATGGAGTCATTACGGCCTGCGCACCAACCCCAAGGGAAAAAAGGGAGAGAGCGCTTCACAGTTCACTAATATCCTCAGGTAGATGATGTGCACTACTTGTGCCATGCTGCCCGTACGGCGCAAGGTGGAAAGCAGAATGTTTGTGCGTATTTTATCTGGGCATGTGGGAACATACTGAACCAAAACTACGCCTGAATCGCTTTTGACCGTGTCCGGACCCCTGGATTGCCCTCTGGTCATCAGGGACGACAAAAGCGATCTATTTGTTAACACGGGAGACAAGGCGTTGTACTGGGTGTGTCACATTTTTAGACATCTTACGTCGTTCCGTTTGGCTTGAACCCAGAAGCAACTATTTCAAGCCAATCGGCGCGGACGTAGTAAAAGCTTCAAGTGGCGCAGTTTCAGTCAGCTGTCAGGGTGCCGCATGGAACTGAATGCACTTGTCTGCCTATTCCGTCGTTGAGTCTGCAGATACTCTCACTCTGTGCGACATAGGCACTTATTCGTAATGAGCAATGAAAAGTGGTGCAACCTTCTGCGACTACACCTTCCCTTCACCACCGCGCATACGGTCATAACGCCTAGTAGGTGCTTTTTAGTTTTTTCGTTGCTTTTCCTAACAAGATGCTTAGCGCTTCGAGGACGATGCGTTGAATTTGCTCTCCAAGAATATTTTCGCATTCAGCGTCTTACAGTCGAGGATATTGTCGTGTTTGTCGGGGACAGCAAAAAATATCAAAATGTGAGATTCACTAGTATTATCTGCGCATTATTAGCGTGGGAAAGCACAGCGCTTAGCTGCCTGTAGTACATCCAGATCAGCAACAGCACGGTATGTTTCTTGTCGTTCCTGGTTTAAACGTTTAAGCGGAAGCAATAACGTTCAGAAATGTGAGGCAGGCTGGTCATACCTAAACTGTTTTACTGTACGCGTAAGAGAGCACAACGCCGCCTGCTGTCAGCTACAGGCGTGATATCACAACACGGCAGTTGCAACATAGGATGATCACCACACCGTATCTGGCAACACAATGGGATGAACGATCTAAGGACTCAAAAGCGAGAGGAGAGCTCTGGATATTGGTGGCCTCAACGGCCTTACGTCCGTGACCTTCACTTGCTCTTGGTCAGTAAGCTTTGCAGCCATTAGCTTTTATTTTTATTACTACCGCAACTTCCAAGCAACTAAATCATTAGTCTGGTACTCGTCACTCGCATACAGTTGTTTGCAGACATCACTATCATATTCAGATTCACTAAATCAAATTTCAGGTTAAAAACCGATGCTGGCTGTATCTGTCTCATAAAAAGGTAATGACGTCACACTATCTGCTGCGCCTTTGATGAGGCGGCTTGGCAAGCCATTTCACAATGAGTAATAAGCCGGGCTTTGAAGCACACACGTAGATACCCGTCAGTGTAATCGCACACTAGGTAATAAGCATAGCGTTTTCAACAATTGCATAATTTCGTTTCCACTGCAGTCTAAATATGTTTAGTTTAGTTATATGAAGTTTAACGTTCCAAAGTGACTCAGGCTATTATGAAAGCCGTAGTAGGCGGCTTCGGAAAATTTCGACCATCTGGGGTTCTTTAACGTCGACTGACATCGCACAGCACCCTCTAACATTTCACGTCAATTTGAAATCCAACCGCCTAGGCAGGGATCGAACCCGCGCCTTTCAGGACCTCAGCCGAGCACCAAGAACACTGAGCCACCGCGACGGCTAAGAACTCAAAATAATTCACGCGCTTACATATTTCTTAAGCCCGCGGCTACCACTGCTCATACTGGAAGAGTAAATTAGTGAGTTCAGAACACGAGCTAATAAGAAATATCAGAAATATCAGCGCTGTCCAAATGTTAATCTGATATCTCGTACTCACTGGCCGCAAGTGACTCCCCGGATGTAAGGGTAACCTGTTCAGGCTGGAGTACAAAACAGGCCCAGCGCTACTTCGTCTGAGGGGTATTGTGTGAAACCTATCGAGATTCGTTGTAAAATCTAGGCTCGATATTAAGCACTCAGGAAGGGAAAAGTGACGCATTGACAGCGTTTTCTACGTCTTTATTCAGCTCGAGAAAGGGTTCAGGTCAACTTGAGGACGACGAAGCGAGCCATAAAAATAAAAATGATAGGTGAAACGTTAAGAGACCGGAAGCGGAAAGAGTAGCTGATGGAACAAACGCGGGTTAATTGGAATCTGGTCGAAATCAAGATGAGGAAATGGGCTTGGGCACGGCATATGATGCGTAGGCAAGAGAACCACTGGTCCGTAAGGGTAACGGAGCGGATTCCAAGAGAGGGCAAGCGTAGCATGGGGAGGCAGAAAGTTAGGCTGGCTGATAAGATAAGAAGTTTGCGGGAATACGGTTACCGCAGCTGGCAAAGGACAGGGTTAATTGGAGAGAATTAGGAGAGGCCTTTGCCCTGCATTGGGTGTAGTCAGGTAGTAAGGATGATGATGATGTCATACTCCCGGGCCTATGATCTAGGCACCATGAAAGTTGGGGTGTAGAAGAGCCTTATGTCAAAATACTTGAAGATATATATAGCAACTGCACAGCTACCATAGTCCTCCATAAAGACAGCAATAAAATTTCTGTAAGGAAGGGCGTTAGGCAAGGAGACACGATCTCGCCAATACTATTCACTGCCTGTTTACAGGAGGTACTCCGAGGCCTGAATTTAAAACAGTTAAGAATAAGAGTAAACAGAGAAAATCCTAAATATTCTGCAATTCGCTGATGACATTGCCTCTCTGAGTCACTCAGGAGATGGACTCTGAATCATGATCAATGAGTTAGACAAGCAGAGCAGAAAGCTGGATCTAAAAATTAACACGCAGAAACTTGGGAAGGTCGGTACTAAGTGGAGAAAATGTCTCATACTAATTTGGAGTTTCGGATATAAACCTCTTGACTGCAGTCGACCGCCCAACATTGCGAGTCTTGCCGTGTGAATAAATAGAAAAAGGTGTTGCAGCGGCAGTTTCTTCCACAGTCTGGTGACTGACATTGCCGGCATGCATTGTGGCAATGACTGGGCCCAGTGATACCACTGCTATC
This sequence comes from Amblyomma americanum, assembly GCA_030143305.2. Taxonomy (NCBI): domain Eukaryota; kingdom Metazoa; phylum Arthropoda; class Arachnida; order Ixodida; family Ixodidae; genus Amblyomma; species Amblyomma americanum. The sequence goes on from JARKHS020015212.1 coordinate 13,774, forward strand.
GGAGCAAGTGAACATCAGAGCTTCGCTATAAAATCTAGGCTCGCTATTAACCACTCAGGGATGCCACAAAGCATTTCTTACGGCCTTGATATAGATCGTATTTGTTTGCATTCGAAATTTTGTCTCTGTAGTTCTTAACCTCCACTTTTCTTGCAAATGTTTGAGATGTTTAGGATTGTGTCATGCGCCTGATTAATTACCGTGCAAAGATGCTTGTGCTCGGTGTGGTCATGTTAGCGCTCAACTTTAACTACAGGTGCGTGCCCAGGAAGGGGAAGGGGTAGGCGTGGGGAAGCCGATTGGCCACTCCAAGTAGAGACGCATTACGTGTTGTTCATTTGGAGAAAAAGCGACCAAAGGTAGTCTGTGGATACTTACCTGCAGCATTCTAGTGTTGAGCAGGTCCTGGATTGAAATTTCCATGAAGCCGTAGCCGGCTACGCGTGGCTCGTACTCTTGAATCTTGTGTTCGTTAAAAAATCTTTGATTGGTCAAGAAAAACCGAGATATGTACTTGTTCTGTAGATCATCATCATCCAGTACCCCTTGAAAAGGGAACCAAGTAAATTTGCAGACCCCTATTTTTTACCCGCCGCGGTGGCTCAGTGGTTAGGGCGCTCGGCTACTGATCCGGAGATCCCCGGCTCGAATCCTACCGCGGCAGCTGCGTTTTTATGGAAGCAAAACGCTAAGGCGGCCGTGTGCTGTGCGATGTTAGTGCACGTTAAAGATTCCCAGGTGGTCGAACTTATTCCGCAGCCCTCCACTACGGCGCCTCTATCTTCCTTTCTTCTTTCACTCCCTCCTTTATCCCTTCCCTAACGGCGCATTTCGGGTGTCCAACGATATATGAGACAGATACTGCGCCATTTCCTTTCCCCAAAAGCAATTATTATTAGGCCCCTTTTAGCCCGAATGAGCGCTCCTTGCCCAACTGCGAGCAAGTATGTGAGTGGAGAGAATTCAGCGCCGACACTCGATGAAAGCATACACTCTGCGTGGGTGTGATAAAACGTTCAGCAGACGCCTTAGCTATCCCCTTCATAACGTGTTCACAAGTAGGAAGTCCTTGAATATTGGTAGCAGGTTAGATTTACAAACCTCCTAGATCAGGGCTGGGGCTACAGAGCTAACTTTGCGCAATTTTCGCAATCCACTTCAAGCCTTACGTTCCAAAGCTAAACTTACGTCACGCCTAATTTTTCTTCAGGTCTAGGCACATTGCAAATTTATTGTGCCATTTTTAGTGCAACTGGTGCTCTTAATAGTATCGGTTTTCGAATATTGCCAATACCTGAAATTTAGTATATTCGGTCCTGAGTAATTACACGATAAATTTCATGTGGTCACCGGCCGTGCCACATGCGTATCGTAAACAAAATAATAGCTTACTATTGACACCTCAGCACTACGGGCAACCTTGTTCACAAAAACCGATGTTCGCGTCTGCGTTGTGAGCGACAATTCAGGGGAATGACCCTGACAGGCAAATCAGAAACAGCAGCTCGGGGGCAGGTGGGCCGTTAAATCACGTGACCTTGCAGCGTTATCCCAAATCGCCCACCAGATACTAAGAAAACTACCCGCCATGTCACGTTGGAGGTAAATTAATGATTGGACAGTCGGGAAACGCAGCCTGAGCCGAACGAAGCCTACCGCTGGGAGAATCTGCCATCTCAGGGTCGTGGAACCTCGGTAAACTCCCGCACCAATGCACCAGGAGCCGGACTCTCAGGGATCTGTGAACGTAACGCACTCAATAACCTTCCGCATACATGAGAATTAACCCATAACGCTATCGCCTCATGCCCTTAAAGCGAGTTCAAGTGCCCATTCTAGTGTTTACTTGCCTAAACATGAAACAACGCATCGGTCGAGACAAAAAATGGCCTGGAATATTTGTATTTAATAGCAAAACCATTACCGTAACAGTAGACGAGGATTGACAGTGCTGTTCGTGTCTTACTTTGTTCCTAGTCTTCTTTGTAGCTACGGCTTTTTTAAAGCGTCAAAGACACCAAAAATTTGCTTTCGAGTTTTTTTTTTTGTACCAAGCGATGCGCTATACATTGACATACATGGTGCACCCCGTGGTATTTGCCTGCGACTGCTAAATAATTTGTCTTGATTTCTTCTTTGTGCTGTTAGGAGTTTCATCAACTAAGTCACGTGAGGAACAAAAATGAGCTGCTGATACGGCCTGTTTTAATTCTAGCTTTTGAAGTAGGCTGGTTTCGGTGCTATGGTGAGTTCAAACTATTTTCAGTGTTATTGCAGTTTTTCCTTGCTTCTTGTGACCTAAATTTGAACTGCAAATCGTAGCCATCGTTATGTTCGGAAACTGAAACAGCTTTACAGAAGAAATTCAGCTAGAATTACTCAGCGGTCGTAGGCGAATACCACGCGGTGCT
>JARKHS020015213.1:0-158328 GCA_030143305.2 Amblyomma americanum
ACGGGCAGATATCTGAATTTGCACCTGACTGAGCACTTTCACTCTATAGGGGGAAGGCAAATTCTAATCTGGCACTGCACGCTCAATCTTGTGAATGCAAATCTGAGGATGACCTGTCTCTTTGCACGCCTAATTTCCACGACACATCAGTGGTTTATGGAAGGGATAAATCTGTCGGTAGATAGTTGAGGCTTACTACATCGGTAAGGCTAAGGACACGTGTGGCTAAGCCATCGGAAAACCTTCACCGTAAGGAATTTGCTTTTTTAGATGATTCATTAGTATGCCAGTGACCTTTGATTGCACTTCGCCCTTTCACTGCTTTGGGTTATTGTGTGCTTGTATCTCTTCGCGGGTCTTCTTTTGCGGCTTTCCTTCAATGATGCCGCCGCAGTGGCTCAGTGGTTATGGCGCTCGGCTGCTGTCCCAAAAGACGCAGGTTCGATCCTGGCCGCACCAGTCAAATTTCAATGGAGGCGAAATTTTAGAGGCCCGTGTACTGTGCGTTGTCAGTGCACGCTAAAGAACCCCAGGTGGTCGAAATTTCTGGAGCCATCCACTACGGCGTCCCTCATAGCCCGAGTCGCTTTGGGACGTTAAACCCTCACAAATCAAATAATCAAAATCTTCAATTAAATTTTTGTTAGTCCCGCCTCTTGAGCTCATGTCTTCTTGTGTGTTCTGGCTGGTTTTAAGGTGAGTCAGTACCAACTCGGCCAGTCATAAGCCTTGTTCAGTATTACAACATTTTGAATAAAGTGAGTTTACTAGGCTATGTTGCCGGGGATCGTGTCCGCAGCAGTTGTGGGCAACTCAGAAGAGATAGCGTCATATGATTGGTTGTGTAATTGGCAGAGGATGATGTGAGGATGCTGCTCGAAAAGAAAATTTCATAATTGGATAATTATTTGCAGCCAAAAATGTCCAAAAAGTGGCTGGGCCTGAGAAAAAGTGCCGCAAAATTTGAAAACGCTGAAAGTAGGAGCTACAGCGTAGTGCCAAGTTTGAAAAACTGGAAGTATGGACAAAGCCAAAGCTTGGCGCCATGTTTGAAAACTCGAAATGAGCAATCACGTGACCAGTGATAAGTTTCCTATACTTAACTAGGAGATAGGAAAAAGAATGATAAATTAGAGGCAATTAGGTAATTATTGAGAAGCGAAAGGCAATGAATGCGTGATTAGACTGGGAAGTATTCAGTGAGTGGGCAGGAACGATCCATGGAGGAAAATTTGAAAACTCGAAATCGTTGCTGGGATGAAGTGAGGGTAAAATAAGAGTTAATTGATAACCAATCAAGTCAACGAGAAAACAACCATGGCGCCAAATTTGAAAGGCGACCAGTGTCGAGGAGGCGTCAACGCTTTCACATTTTTTTGCGCAGGTAGCAGTGGTGATCTCTATTTTTTTGTTTTTTTTTCAGCCAAGACAAAAAACCATTTTTCTTGGCTCATGGGCGATGTATCTAGGAACCTGCGGCCAGGACCACGCTGGACAGCATGCTCGAAAAAAAAAAGCACGAAACAGTAAATAAATATTGATCATTTTCATTTCAATTCTAGTGGTTTTGTGCACGAATTACTCTGGAATGCACAAAGCTTGTGTTGACAGGCGACCATTAACAAGCTGTGCATTTTTGTGCATAGCGTACTCCAGAACACAAATCCTGTGTTAATCGACAGGTGACAGTAACGACTGTTACACAGTGTACGAGCACTACACAAGACACACTACAGAAGACAAGGCAAACTACAGAAGACAAGATAGACTACAGAAGACAAGACAGACTACAGAAGACAAGACAGACTACAGAAGTCAAGACAGACTACAAAAGAAAGGACAAACTACAAAAGACAGGCTATAAAAGACAAGACAGACTACAGAAGACAGGACTACAAAAGACAAGACAAACTACAGAAGACAAGACAGACTACACAAGACATGCCCAAAATACGACAAGACTACAGACTACAGAAATTTTTTGTCTTAGAATCCTGTAGTGCGTTTTGACTGGGTGGCCATATGGTAACGCGTTTCGGAGCGAATTGGATTGCGTAAAAGCATGCATTCCTGACACCTGTTTCTAAACACTTGAATAAGAAGCCGGAGCTGGCGGTAAAACAGAGCCATCGCCAGCACGCTTCTAAGTGGCACGACACTTCGAAGAATATACAGTCTTGGTCAAAAATCTCAAGGCCACAGCGTTCAGCTGGAGCGAAATGAAAGTTCCTAGAATGCTCCATGTAGACGTCGTAAAAGGAAGAAAGCGAAGACCAGAACACGCAAAAGAGGGGACAGGCGCCAACTTACCAACTGATTTTGTTATCTCGAAAGAACCGCTTATAACCACAATAGAGGCACAAATGTATACAAAACACAGAATGCGTGGGAAAGGAGAGGCAGATGAAAAAACTTGCATAGATCTGCGCAGAAATGCAATCTCTTCGTCTGTTAGCGACACGTCTTTTGCGTGTTCTTGTTCACGCTTTCTTCCGCCATGGTATTCCTGTTACAATGTCTATTCACCGGCTAGCTGAAACTAAAGTCTTGCTCCGTGAAGAGGATCATTCAAGACACAAGTCAAGCAGGAAGTTTCTCTACACACAAGAAGAAAGCTTCTGCTAGCATTTCATGGTCATTCGGTCTTTAATGGATCTGTTATGCGCATGAAGTGAAAAGCCTTTGTCCTTAAAACTTTTGACTTACAACGTGCCTCCTCAGCAAAGCAACATTTGTAATAAACTGATTTTGGGTTGAGCGTCTCATATGTTCGTGTTTTATTTTTGAAGCTGACATTCTCAGAGATTTCACGGTTGCATTGTTAACGCCAGACACGTTAATAAAGAAACGTTCCATAAGCTTCGTAGTAGTGGAATGCACGCTGCAAGAAACAGTGAAATCTTTGTACTGCTGGTTTCGTGGTCTTCAGGAAACCCGTGCTGTAGTTGCATAAATGCATACATTTAAAAGCAAATATAAGCAGGGATATGATATTTGAGAACAGCGGGGGAGCATTGTAGGAAATTTTAATTTCTGGTAGGCTGTAAAACTATGCATCAAGATATCAAAGAAGACGTGGTGAGCGTTCCAGTAACTCTGAGGTTTAGGGATAGTGAAAGCAAAATTGACAAATAATCGGTAGTGAGGAGCAACAAAAATAATAGAACTTAGCAAATGGAGCGGCCGTATAAGCTGCGGTTCCGCGTTCGATCTCCGGATCTAGACGAATTTTCCTTCAGTTACGAAGTTTCTGTGAAGCTCTCTGCCTTTCTTTTGCTGCCATATGGCTGCGCCTGAGTGAATAATGTATAATGTGCTTTTTGATTCCAAATTTACTTCATCTTGGAAGATTCGCCTAAACATTAGATCGAAATTGGTTGCATTACAATCATGGTAAAGCGACTGCCTTGACAGGCGGTAGTCCATGGTTCGATGCCCAGGCCAGCATAATTTTTTGTAGCGAGAACTACATTGGCCAGAAAGTCGCAATTTCGCTGTGGCGATGGTCGCGCCGTGGTCGCACCGCTCCTTGCGCCATTGCCTAGCAACCGCTGCCGCGCCATCTGGCATGACGTCAGAGGAGAGCGGCGCGCCAAGAGGGCGGTTCGTCGGGGGCGCTGTAACCAGAGATGGAGAGCGAGTCGGAGAGGCTAAAACAAGCCAGGCTTAGCCGTCAGAACGAAGCCAGGCGAAGGTGACGAGCCGAAGAGACCGAAGAAGAACGCGCAGAGCGTCTCGATAAGCGACGGTGTGAAGATGCAGCTCCACGGGTCCGCCTAGCCTCTGAAGGTCCATCGACGACGGGGGACGAGGAGGTCAGTTCGGCCGTCCCTGAAGGAAGCCAGAGGTAGGAGGTGGAATGAAATCAAGAAGAGACGGCGAGCTGAGGAGACGGAAGAAGAACGCGCGAAGCGTCTCGAAAAGAGACGGGAAGAGGACATGGCTAGGAGGGCACGCTCAGCTGCCGAAGTAGAAGATGGTGACGACGCAAAGGCTAGCCTGAAGACGGAGCAAGCGATTCGGCTGGCGGAAAAATTGAGTTCGACGCGAGTGTTTCAAACTGACTTTACGAACAATCCGTTCGGGTTGCTTGCGACGTTTGCGAGAGGTTGTGGCACCGGCAAAGACAAGACACCGGTGAATAGCCCCATGCGTGAAGCTCTTGGTTTAGCCGTACCCCAGTGGGGTGAGGAAGGGGGAGCCGTGGCGAGTGTTTGCGCTTCGTGTACAAACTGTCTACAGAAGCAGAACATTCTGCTTTACAGCGTTTAGCAACGGGTATCGTTACCCGCCGATGCCACCTGGCTTGCCGTCGTTGAATGACTTGGCGGAACTTTTGATTTCACCGCGCATTCCGTTGGTCCAGATCAGATGGCTCATGAACTAGAGAAACGGCCAGTTTGTCATCAAAGCACCCGTACTGAATGTGCCGGTAGAGACAGACGAGATGTTCATGCAGTTTCCCCGTTCGTTACAAGAGGACAAGACGGTAGTGGTAAACATGAAGAGAGGCATGTTTGCCAAAATGATTTATTGTCGAACGTGGTTTCGCGCAATGTGCTTGGCCCCTGGTTGGAGTTGCTGCGAGAGTCGCCGTTGTACAAACACTAGGGTATAAACATTGACGATGCGAGGCTGGTGAACACTTACCGCGAGGTAGATGAGCCTGATGAGGAGACAATCGTAGAGCCTTGTGCCGACTTGACCGACTTGACGGATCCCATGAACGTTGCAACAGCGCTGACGCTCGACCAACACAGTTTAGTGTACGAAGAGGACGCAGTCTTGACGATGGCACCCGGTGAGGGTAAGAGACCGTTGAGTATGCAGTATAACAGTCACGCAAAAGAGCTATCTTTCCCCTAGATTTACTTGGGTCAGGCCAGGTGTGTCGCTCCCGAGGCTAGGCCTACGCAGTTCACCATTGCCTCCAGCGTGATTCAGCGAAAAGACAGACGAGGCGCTCTACCGTTGCATGTACTGTACACGGCGATGAAGGTGTTGCGCCATCGGGTTTCATCAGAGATTACAATGATGTATCGGAACAACGATACCACCCGGCATCTAGCCAGGCAAGACGTTGAAAACCACTGCAAGGTCCAGCAGTTCATCGAACAGGACATCGGCGTTACGGAGGGCGTTCCCAACACAGTTCAGTATTGGCAGAAGAGAAAGAGCGAGCTGTTCGCCATGATTCGCCAGCTCGTGAAGCCGACGGTGTTTCTGACGCTTTCGGCCTCCGAGGTTCATTGGTCAGCTCTGCTGAAACTGCTTGAGAAGTTGCGGGTGAAGCCGAGTGAGTTGGGAGTCGACGAAGATGAGGGGAGCTGGCAGTACGCGGCCACGCTGGTAAACAACGATCCGGCCACGTGTTATATACACTTTGAGCACATGGTTAGGAAGTCCATTTAAGCCATACCACGTGGTTGAGAGTTTCAAACGAATCGAGTTCCAGTACCGAGGCAGTCCACGTGCACATTTGCTTCTCTGGTTAATTTGGCCCCCAATGAAAAGGTGGAAAACGACTATATGCCTAACACTGTGGCGATGGCCGAACACTTACTCTCGGTCGAGCATGACGTCTTAGAGCACCCCGGGTGCCAGGAACACCTACACACACACACGTGTTACAAATGTAGGTTTCACGCTCCGTTCTGGCCGTTTCCGAAGACGAAGGTGCTCACCCCGTTGCAGCCGCCTGCCGACGACGAGGCCGAACTGACACGGTATCGCTTTCTCAAGAAGAAACACGAGACGTTGCATGAGGCTCTGGACACTACGGAGTGCCAGTCGTTTGAGCAGATGTGGGAACACCACGGGATACGCGGGTGCTAGGAATACGAGGAGGTGATTCGGAGCGTATTGACCAGTCCTACGTTGCTGCTCAAGAGAGGGTTGGATCAGACCAAGGTAAATCATCTCAATCCTTGGATAGCCTCAGTGTTAAACTCAAATATGGACCTGCAGGTCATACTTGATGTTTACGCCAGCGCTTTCTACGTTGTAGAGCACGTTAACAAGGCTCAAGCGTGGTGCTTCCAACTTGGGGAGAGCCATCAGGGCCTTGATTGACGAGAACCCAGGGGCTCAACTGTCAATTGAAACCGCGATGTGGCAGCTTGGACTAAGGATGCTGAATGCGATCGAAACGTCGTCCCAGAAAGCAGCTTCGTTTCTCCTCCGTTTCGACATGTGCCAGACGAGTCGCGACGTCATCTACGTGAACACTCACTGGCCCGAGGAGCGGCATCGGAGTCGCAAGACGAAGGCTGAGATGGAAGAAGAGGGGTTAGTCCCCACCAGCTTGGATATTGGGGGGACCGCCAAGCAGGCTCCCCTTGTGGTTTGCTTTCCCGCGGTGCACCCTCCTATGGCTTCGCCTCAGTAGGGGCGTGCCACGTGAGTTTCCATGGATAGTTACCTTAACTAACAAGGGAGGGCGCCACGGACGGCGTGATTGCTGCGCGCGCGGGAGTGCTCTGCCTATTCGGCTGGGATCGTGGGCGCGAGCGGGCGTTTTGCACGCGGCTCAGCTCTTCGCCAGCGGGGCAAAAAAGTGGCGGGGAGACTCGCTGCCATATCTCGAACCGTCCGGCCTCGTAGAATCTCTTGCCCTAGCGCGGGCGAACATTCGCTCGTAACCTTGCTGGCGAGTCGGACGACCTCGATTCATTAGCGTATCTTGTTGCTAGCTGGCGTTATTGTTGCTGTAGCAATAAATGACTGTGTCAGCTAATGTGTAGTTCCTTTCTTCCCTCAGAGCAAGGCCCGCCGTGGTCGGCGTGAGCTCGGTAGCGTACGCGATCACGGGACGGGGTCTGGCGGTTTGAACTCTGTCAGCCGCGCTTAAGCGGGGAGAACATATTTATCTCCCCCGATTAACATTCCCATATCTGGCAGCCCAACTTGGGGCCTGCTCTTGGAACATTGGACGACTGTCTGTTCGGTTCGAGGTACGCTCTTTGTCCTGACTTGATAACTGCTAGGCCTAGAGGGAATTTTGATCGCTAGGACCTACGGCATGCTTTCTTGAGTGTGAGGTGTATTCCGCTACAGCATGTTCGAACTTTTCGACATGCTCAGCACGTTTTTCCCTGAAGTTTCTTCACGAGAACCACATGGTCTGCATCGAGGGAGCGCAAGGCCTAGCGCCCACGGTGTTGCCAAGCCCGAAGCGAGTGAATACAGATGCCGCGTGGGTGGTCCGAGTTTTCTGTATATATTTTTCTCTGCTGTATCTTTTTCAACTCTGGTAGTCGCTGCTCCGGGAGCCGGGTGGCCTGGGGCCACGCGTGCCGCTACGAGCTTGCTAGTATTGCAGCTCGGCACCGGGCGTTCCGACACCGTCCGATACGCCGACCGCTCAGAAGCTGCTTCGTGCAGTGAGCGGGGTAGGACCACCCCACAAAGCTGATGTCTCCTCACGGCTTCGCACACGTAACCCGTCTCGGGTGTTGATTTTGTTCACGGTAGTTGTCAGTGGTAGTCAGGCCTAATGCTTTCCTGAGCAGCGTGCACCACCTCAGAAGAGGCACGACCACCAGACCGTAGTGTTGGGAGGGGCACACTTTGCTGCCCACTCGATTTTGTTAACCTCGCATGAACTGAGTAGTCTCGTTCAACTCAAGAAAGGGCTTTGTTCACTCGAACTTTGCGTTTGCACAGCCGCCCGGCAGTTTTGCTAGCGAGTTAGGCATTGTGCCACGAGGCCATTGCGGACGCAATTTTTCCTCCCGTGACCTACGTTAAAGGCACGCCGAGAGCGTTTCGGCAATTTTGCAGATCCGGTGGGGCCACCCAGGCTTGCTGTCGGGGGAACATCGTCTCGCTGCCGCCTGCTGCGACAGAGCAGCCTGTATCCTGTTACGCCGCATCCATTCGGGGCAGCTGTGGCGAGGCCTGTCAGAAGTCACCACCGGCTGCTGTTTCCCTGGCGAATATACTGCAGAATCCTGGCCTCCAGTTTTCAACCGACCTTCACTTCGTGGGCCTGCAGACACGGTAGTCCACGGGCAATGCGATTCGTCCCAGCGGAGGCCTTCACGACGACTTCGAAACATCGCGGAAGTCTGCGTGGACGCTGTCGGCGTCACCTCCGCTGCAAGACCTGCCTCAAGTGCAGGAAGATTGGGAGACTTCCATGGCGTGTACTTTCAGGCGCGAGGGTCTATTTAAGGCTGGGGGATTTGGGGACTGCCCCGCAGCCTTCCCTTGTGGTTTTCTTTGCCGCGATACACCCTAACACGGCTTCGCCTCAGGAGGGGTGCGCCACGTGACTTTCCCTGGATACTTTCGTTAAGTAACAAGAGAGGGCTCTAGCATTGCAGCAGAAGAGACTGCGCGCACGCGGGACGTAGCTTACTGCATCACGCTCTTCGGCTAGGATCGTCGGCGCGAGCGGACGTGTCGCTCGCGGCTCCGCTCTTCGCCAGTGGGGCGAGGAAGTGGCTGGGAGACTCGCTCCTGTATCCCGTCCCGTCCGACCTCGGAGTATCCCTTGCCGTAGCGCGGGCGAACATTCGCTCATAACCTTGCTGGTGACTCTGACGACCTCGATTCATTAGTGTATGTTGTTGCTAGCTGGCGTTATTGTTGCTGTATCAATAAATGCCTGTTTGTGTCAGCCACTGTGTCGTTCCTTTTTTCCCTCAGAGCAAGGCCCGCCGTGGTCGTCGTGTGCTCGCTAGCGTGCGCGATCACGGGGTGGGGTCCGGCGGCTTTGAACTGTGTCAGCCGCGATTAAGGGGGGAGAAAGTATTTATCTCCCCAATTCGGCACCACATGTGCAGTCCCCACAACGTTTGGCATAAGACTCCCTTCAAACGGTATGAGGAACGGCCACCCTAGATGGAGGCGCTAACGTACACCAAATTCATGGTCGAGTACAACCTGAATAGACTGAAGAAGCGGCAGGAACCGGCGATTTTGAGGTGTCGAAATTACAGCGTCAACGATCCGGTAAATTATAGGCGGGAGCACATTATGCTTTAGTTGCCTTTTCGCAAGGAGGCTGACATTCTGGATGGAAATGCCTTCGAAAGAATGTTTTACAGCAATACAGAATCCATCATGCAAGTCAGGCAGCGATATTCCGCTGCCGTCACCATTGTCGAGTTGGTTGACGCTTGCGAGTCGGTTGGCTTTGAAGAACGGGAAGAACAACAACAAGGGACGTCAACGAGAGAACAACTACAACCGGGAATTGTGCCTACTCTGGTTGATACGAACGGCAACTCCGACTTGGTTCCCCTCGATAGCAGAAAGAACAACGCCAAGGTGGTTTCAGCGAATTGCCCGTGCGTCAGGCGGAAAGATGACGTCATGACGATGACTGACCTCTAAAAAAGAATGAGGATGCTTAATGAGAGGCAGGCGGCCATGATACGGGAAGGGATACACCTCGTGACGGAAAAGACGGCCAAGCCACTGCAAATCTTTACCGGACCAGCCGGTTGCGGCAAGGCGTTTACACTAAGGCTAGTCATGGATGTTTACAACCGGTACTGTCGCAATCGTACCATATCGTACGGGGACGGTCAGGAGTGCAGCGCGATGTACGCGTACGTGGCCTGTGCAACGACCGGAAAGAGGGCCGTCGCCTTCAACGGCGTTACGTGCATACCGCCTTTAAGATTGTCATGGCAAACAGGCGGGAGCAGAAAGGGCTGTCGTCCAGTCATGTGAACACGTTTCGGATGTTGTTTCGCGACGCCAGGTGCTTTATTGTGGACGAAGTCAGCGTGCTTTTGTCCGACCTACTCAGACAGGTTGGCATCCGGCTGAGAGTGGTCAGGCCTTCGCGCCTCCATTTCTGTAGGCATGTAAACGTAATTTGATGACTTTTTGTAGCCTTTCCCTCATAGCAAAGGGAACTTGGAACAACTTGAATGCCAAAAAATTTTCAGGCTGCCAGTTTCTATAAACTTGGAACGAGTTGTACTCGACAAAGCAAGCAGTTACTGAACTTTAATTGAAGCTGAGCAAGACCAGCATCTCATAATCCGCTCCCAAGCGTGTCTTGACCACTCATATTGAGAAAGTGACAAGAGTGGTCATTCCACCTTGCAGAGACAGGGTCTGTCTGCTAGCTGCATCTGCAAGTGCCATTTCTTTATTTTTTTGCTGACAGTTGCAAAAGCAGCAGCTACGCCGTGAAGCGACGAGCCCACTTCTGAATATTTATGACTTAAATACAGCTGTAAATAAATGAAATTAAACTTCGGAAGAATGAAGGAGAGCTATTCGGTTCGAGCCACGCATGACTCCGTTGAATAAATCATTAGAAACGGCATGAACGGTGTCACTCTCGAATCGTAGGGAGACACATGCGGTTTTGAAATGCTTCTGGAGAACGTACTGGATATAATTCTTAAGCATAATAAGCCCCAGACAGCTAATAAAGTACAAAGTATATCTAATTAACGAAAATTTATTGTAAGACTGACCCCATGTGAATAACGTTCAACTGTGTAAACAAATATACATCCCAGTGTTGTCGCCGTTTCAATAGTTTACCGGCTGATAAGACTCCGCGAAATTACAAAGCTATAGCCATAAGAACATCTAGGTGGACAAGAAGAAACCTCGGAACAAAGTAGTTTGGCTACAGGGTACTGTCATTGCCAATGGCTCAAATTTGGAAGCAAGGTTGGAAACAACGCCATTATTCGTGAGAAGTAAAAATAGGAGGACAAGCGCAGAAAAAAAAAACTACACAGAAGGTTCGCCACATTCGAACCAGTGCTAAAGTGCCTCTAACAATGGAGAGTGTTTTAGGCCCCTTAGCATGGCCTAGGCAACAGAGATATGCAATGAACTTTTTGTTTGCGTATATAAAAAACACTGGACACCTCTACAAGCTCTAATTTCACCCTGCGTGTTAGCCTCATACATTCTTCATGCAGTGAACTTTGTAAGCCCATTTGTCGGACTAAGCATTTCATCATTTCATATTTAGCATCATTACCCACCGAGGCACCTTAGTACGCATTTAATGATTGCAATTTATTTTCTCACCTTTTTATTTGTTTTTTTACTTTTTCCGCACCGCTCTCCTTCCTTCTTTATCTCCCAATTCCCTTCTCCGCGCAGAGTAGCATGCCAGCGATTTTTAAACGCCGGTTAAATTCTTTGTGTTTTCATTAAAGAACCTCTCTCTATCTATCTCTCACTCTCTCTCAAGAATTTCTGCGATGTAGAAGTCGACGATGAGTGGGCAGTGCCGCGGGACGCAGCGTTCGCGCTAGGCCAGGTGCGGACACGCTATAGTCAGATACAACTTTAGTCTGCAGTCAAGCTCCGCCCACATTCAGGACCGCCGCACAGAATTCTTCCACGACAAAAAAGCAGTCCGTAGTTAAAAGTTTTCTTATTACCTAAATAAGAAACTTATCACAAGAAAAAAATTATAAGCTCAAGAATTTTGGTACTTGGCCCGTGTAATAAAGATAAACATTAAAAAATTATCTGTGGTTTAAACTTTGGTTAATCCTGGTGAGAAGCGGACGCTTGCTTTGTATGGCTACGTTCACAAGCGCCACACACACTGCCGAACGGATTCTCTGTAAAGCGTCGATGAAATGTCCGATAGGGCAGTTGCCACCTGCCACTGTGGGAAGATTGTGATGACGTCACTAGGCCACATGACCTGACTGCACTGACGCTGCCCTCTTGAAAGCCTAGCGTAGTGAACTTTCCGCTTAAGAAGCCGATTTCGTTTGCCGTTGGGATTGGCTAGCGGAGTAGAACAAGGCACCACGAATCATGGCCCAGTGTTGGCAACTCCTTTTTTTTAAAGCTGTCTTCTGCTATAGAGACGATCGGGTCAGAACCACCGGATTAGTGCCACGTAGAAGACAACAAACAGCGGGCAGTGCACCAGGACGGAGCGCTCCCAATGACGCCTCCCAATGTGATGAAAAGGCAGGGGTTGGAATATATTTTTCGACATTGTTATTGCGCTACTCGTGGTTTACACAGACCACGAGTAGCGCCATAACAATGTCGAAGATTACAAACCAACCAGGCCCATTTGAAGCTCTTCTTAGGTTGGAAAATATTGCCCGCTTCTAGATTGGTTTTTTTTCTGTGCGGCTTCCCGACTACACCGCAATTTTCCAAGCGGAGTTTCTGGCGGTGGTGCTTGCTCTTTTCAAACTAGAGTCAGCATTCTCTTCAGTGGCTGCCATTACAGACTCTCTTTCTTTGTGTTCGTCCCTTGCTTCGGCTGTGGATTCGCCAATCTTGAACACCTTCCATTCATTACTCCCTCCGCATTTGAGCATTGTTCACATGATATGGGTGCCAGGTCATAGCGGTGTGACAGCCAATGAAGTTGCGGACTGTCTGGCAAAGGCGTCCCTCGATGACCCCGAGCTACCTGTCGTTCCGGCTACAGCCTACATCGCAGCAGCCAGGTTTCGAAGACAGAATTTGTTAAGAATGACAACTGGATCTCTTTTATGATCTCATGATTTCCTGCACCTCAGGTATTCGTGGAGCAGGAAGTCATGCCATTCACGGCAGCATGAGGTATCTTTATCAAGGCTCCGCTGCCGGATCCCACCCTTAAATTTTTGTTTGCGCAGGTCTGGGCTGGCGCTTATCCCGTCTGCGTATTCTGTGGCGAGCACGAAACCATAGACCATTTTTTTTTGTTTTGTCGCCGCTACACCATGATGAGAAGACGGTTTTGAGAGAAGCCACTGCAACAGCTTGGCCTTTGTTTGAGCAGCCCAGACATATTGTCGTCTGGAGCCACCATACTTGGGCACAGCCGCAAGTCTGTTTTTACCGCCGTCCAAAATTTTTATTGGAATCAAACCGGCTACCTTGGTAATTTTTTTTCTTTTCTCAATATTATTTTTATTCTTACAATTATCATTCTCTTTCAACCACTCGGCTATAAACATCAGTCTCAATCTCCTGCGTGCATTATGCATTTCCCATTTCATTTCGCTGTTCCTTTTTGTTTACTTCTTCCTTCCTCAGCATTAATTTTATTTTCTTCCAGGAAATATTTATCTGAAAAACTCTGTGTGCCTCCCAATTCTTGGCCAATACCCCTATGTGGGCATGTGCCATTGTATGAGGGTAACAACAACGGAGTGCTCGCGCTAGGCGAACAGCCAACGCGACAAAGAAAGATTTTACTCGTGGTTGGATTAGTACCCACCGGATTAGTACTTACGCACTAACAAATTAGACGACACCATTACAAGAATTATGTGGCAATATAAGCATTCTTCAAGTTAATACAGGAATAACTTGCAGATGACAGGGATTGGTGAATACTTATGATTTCTATTTTTCTGAATAGATCAATTGGCTTACGTCTAAAAGAAACTCTATGACAAACTAGACTCGCCGCAGTTGAGAGATTCGAATAAATTTTGTCCAAGTGCACCGAAAAGTGAAAACGTTATCAGCTAGTAGCGGTTCCAAATGCTTTATATTAAAACGCTCTGGCTCTTAACGAACCAACTTCAGGCCGACCTTTGAAACGGTATGCCTACTATTTTCTTTAATACCACGGTTTTAATTGCTGCGAAAGGTCAAGAATAATTGTTCTAAAACTGCAAAAACATGTTCGAGGCTATGAACCCTGGTAGCCATGCTCTAAGTAATGTAATTGCAAGACGCTTCTACGGTACACTGTGCACAGAAAAAAAAATGCTGCAATATTAATCTTTATAGACGGAAAGGGCAAGTGATGCACATTTACCGGAACAGGCGGAGCTATTCATCAAAATTTGATTTCTTCAGCGGTTTTGAAAAGTCAAGTCGCCATGTGCCGGCTGTGCAAAGCTCAGTTTTCGTATATAAATCGTGCCAGTTTGCCAGAACAGCATTTTTCTAAAGAGAGTCAACAGGAACCCACTTTGCTCAGAAATGCGCCAACTTGCCGTTCTGTCGCTCATAATCTTCACGGGTGAGTGATCTGCTCAAACGCATGTGCTAGCTTTCACTCAGGCCCACCATTAACGGGTGCAAATACATTTTCTTGTGAGGTTATATATGCAATTCTAAAGCTGGCGCCTTTGTTTGTGGCTACATTGAGTAGCAAAAGAAATCAATGCTCATCCAAGCCCGTCTTATTGAAGAACTTTCTAGCCCCATATAAAGCTGCAGCGTGTCACGGCGGCCTTTAAAGAATTCTTAACTGTGGTGATTTCATGGCATTCTGTGGCGAGAAGCAGTGATTTGCGGTGTTATTCTCTGCACGTATTACCGGGTCAAGAATTGAGGTGATGGTTTCGACCGCGGTGACGATACGTGGCTTTACAAAGCTTCGCTCCTCTTTAAATAACAGCAACTGTGTGTTTTATTGCGAAAGCAATACTGCTTGAGGTTTCCGCTCTTGACCGTCGTCCCGGAGAATCCACCATTTACCTTTAGCGTGACCTATGTGTGACGTCATACCAGTTGTGGAAAGCGGGGCCCCAACTCGGCTCGTCGCGATCGTCCCAGCGAATCCTCCATGCTGCAGCTGCGCGCCGCTGCCGCGAGGGGCGCTCGCTGTACGTGACGTCATGCCAGCTGTGGAAAAGCGGCCCCCCAACTCGGCTCGTCGCAGTCGTCCCAGCGAATCCTCCACGGTATGTCGGGTGATGTGTATAAGGTGAAACTGCAACGATGTGCTGCAGCTAAGAAGCGGCGGCGTGCGGAAGAAACGGATGAAGAGCGGGAACAACGTTTAGCTAAACGGCGTGCATATTGTAGTCGTTATGGAGAGCGCGAAAGAGAAGCAACACCGACAGAACGAAGCGAGCAAGAGACAACGCGCTCAAGAGACGCCAGAAGAACGCGCCGCAAGTCTCGAGAAGCGTCGTAACGATGATGCGGCTAGAAGAAGTGCCACGTCCCATAGTGACTCTTAACTGCGCAAGAGACCGCTTTGTATTCTCGAGAGCGTCGGAATGAGACGCAGCGTAGACTACGTGCCAAGGAAACGAAGCTTTAGCAACTCAGCTAGGGTTAACCAGAGCTAAACAACAGCCAATTTTTTACGTAGTAATGGTGAAATTGGGACAAAAATGTTTTAGCGTATTTCACGAGGCCATTTCGTAACTTCAGTGTTTTTCTTTCGCGAACGCTAATCAGCCAGCTTAGAAAATAGTTTTTCGGCGTTCCAATAACCCGCCCGCCTGTCCCCGAATCCAAACGGCATTTGGGTTATTTTTATAGGCCGAGTATGTGCCTGTGTATGTGTGTTTGCACTCTTAATTTCTTTCATGGTCCAATACAAGTTTCCCTTCCTAGGAGCTTTCTATCTCTGATGGATAAATAACTCCAATGCGGATAAGGCACATATAAATGAAGGGCAAGCAATTGCTTCTATTCCTCGTTGCTGTATTACACATCAAATTTAAATGAACTCATAACGCTTGCAAGATCGCTTCTGTCTATGAAAAAATTGCGAATGTCAAGGAACGCTTTAGGATGCTACCGGTGGCAAGTAGTCTTTTGCTCTGTTTTCTGGGTAATTAATTTGGCTCTAATTGACAACACGTTGATTTCTTACTTCACTCAACACATATTTTAAATAAAAAGCATTTCCCGGTGCATTCGTTCAGTGCCTGTTTGCTTCTTTTAGGTGTATACCTTATATATATATATATATATATATATATATATATATATATATATATATGCCTATTTTTTCTATCCCTATTGAATTATATGTGCTAAGTGCTTTTATACTACCAACGTTTGATTTAAAATTCAGAATATGAATGACGTCACTATTAAACAGTTATTTTTTTCCCGATATCGATAAGCATGCTACGGAGGGCAGAGCTATAAAGACGACAACCGATATCAGGAAAACCACTCTCACAGCGGAACGAGCCGCTATATATAAGTAATATTCTGAAACAGTGTCAAAACTCCGTATTTGATGCTGACGCGGCTTTCGCTGATTAACAGCTCCCAGTTATTTTCTGAAGGAGGTAACTGGTGTTACTCAAGTGATTAGAAAGAGTCAGCTTTTTTTTTCCGATAGCGATTTTTTCTTTCGATACTCTCTTTGCAGGTGGCAAGCGTCCTCCACATTGCAAAGTTCACAGATTCGAGAGACGAACAGAAATTTGCTAAGCAAAAAAGTGCCTAGTGTTCAGACCAGCCTGAACAAAGCTTTGGTCATTTCTCCCAATAACGTATGCGTGCGCTTAAGTGGCTTGGCAGAATATTAATCCGTGCCCAAATTTGAGGAAAGAGTTTGGTGCCTTTTTGATGCCGGTGCTCATGAATTACTTCAATATAAAAGTCATCACAAACTCACCTATTTATAAGTGTTTACACACGAAACAAAGCTTCCTACACATCCTCATTCAGCGTTAGAATCAGCCGCACATGTAATAGGAGCAATTGACCAACAGATTGATCAGTGGGCTTGGATTTATATCTGTAGCTGTTTTGGGGATCTAAGGGAGTTCCTTCTTCTTTGTCCAAGCCTGTCCGTTTTTTGATATCAGCATGATGTAGCGCATGGCGCTGACATCATACAAGAGCCTGACCGCATTGCACACATACGCACACTTTACAGGATGGGTGGATTTTAGCGCTATCAACCATAACCTGTACGGCTTTGCGTGTTACGCCAATGACAGGCGCTCAGTGATGCTACCAATTTAAGTGGTAGCTTTTGCTTCTTCTTCCTCATAAATGTAGTTGCTGTATGCTTAACATCTTCATTATTAGTAACATGATAAAAAGACGCGGTTATGCAATGAAATGAGACTTAAATCACCAGCATCTTTGATAGTGCGAGTTTAAATTGACCCTCTTAATCTCTTTACCAGTTTCGGCATTCCTGACAAAACATCTCTTTAGCCAGCACTTGCAGAGTGGCAACTAACTACCGTCCATGTTAAATTGGCCCTGTTAATCTCTTTACCAATTTCGGTATTCCTGATGAAACAGCTCTTTAGCCAGCTCTTGTATAGTGGCAACTAACCACCGTTCATATTAATTTTATCGCATTTGGAGCTTTTTTTTTTGCGAAGTCATTCCCGATAGTTTTTAAAAATATTATTTTCCTTATGGGAAATCTCAAGTGTCATAAAACTTGCTGTCGTAAACAGGGCACACACACACACACATAATTATAAGCAATGTTTCTTCTTAAGAAATATTTCGTGTCACCAATTATTCCTTGTCAGATATTGGTGCCTGGTGCTGCGAAATCATTCAGAGGTCCTGCCGCTAGTGCAGTGTATAAAGTTAATTATTGAGCTTCACCAGGACGAACGTATGTCCAACGCTTGAATGCTGTGAGTAAGTTGTATTACTTCAAAAATACGTAGTTTACAGCAATCAGCAGGGCATGTGCACATGTTCTGCTAATAAACTTTGCTCTTTGCTTTCTGAGTACTGCTTCCTTTATTTGGTTGCAGGTACGTGTGTTGAGTCCCAGACAGCGAAAAGCAAGGAAGTTTGCAAACTGAAAATGGATGGGGGAGACGAATCATGCAAAAACTCAACTAAGACAACTGAGATCCGCTGGCACTTCGACGGAACGTCTTGCAAAGCTTTCAGCTTCAACGGCTGCGGTGGAAACGAAAATAATTTCGGCAGGATAGACGACTGCCAAAGGCTGTGCGGTAGGAAGTTCACTTTCATACAATCTTTTGCAGCTGCTCAACGATTATGCACAATTGCAAGTTTGTTTGTGTTGAGATGAAATGGGAAAATCGGGGCAAAAACTTTGAGAAAATTACAGTGGTCATATGACCCCAGCTCTCAAGAAATATCAGCAGCTTGCACGGTTTCGCTAAACAGACGAATAATGAGCAGCCACACAGAGAAGGGTGGTAGAGCTCCTGCCTCGGCTTCGGGAGGTGGTGGGTTCGACTCCCGCTTCCGGCCGTTTACCCACCTGTTTCTTCAAAATGGGTACAAGCTTTGTCCCGGCCTGGTGCTGGGCTTGTTAGGGTTGCACGGCTTGGCAAAGGAGCCTGCGCCTTCAAATCCCGTCCCCTCGAGCCGAAGTGTGGCCTTGGGGTAGAGCATCCGCTTAGCATTCGGGAAGTGCTGGGTTCAATCCCGAGTACCACCGGAAACCCACCGGTTTTATAATGGGTACGAGGTTTCCCCCGGTCTGGTGCTCGGCTCTTCTGGGGTGAGATGCATGGTAAAAGGTTCTTAGACCAAACCGTTGTCTTGAAAGATCAGAGATAAGTTCCGCCGTCAAGCAACCCTAAATCCGCCTCGTGCGGTAGAAGCCCAACTTGTGGCCGTTTTTTTTTATTAGTGCTGCTGAAAAGTTCGTTTACGTGGGTAGAGAGTTCACTTCTGCTAGATCTTTCTACGCGTAGCTCGGATCTCAAGGTAAAAAAAGTCTGAGTTCCCATGCTGCTATCAGGACAGGTGTCTGACTTCTTTAAAGAGCATGTTGTTGTTTTGAGGCAACAAAAACAACATGCTCTGTAAAGAAGTCAAACACGTGCCTTGATAGAAGCATAAAACTTCTTTTACATCTTCTTGCAGCCTGCACATCGTAACAGTTTTTTTTTCGAATAAAAAGGCCCGAATGTTGGCAAGAGGTTTCTATATAAATACATGAATACCAGTTCATTCTGGGTTGAACATTCCTCTTAAGTCCGTTAGTCAAACGCAACATCAGTTTGAAAAATTACTTCGAGCACTAACTGTATGCCATTCTTTAGCAGCATATACACTGCATTCCTACAAGACTGAATGATACGTGTAGGATTGTGTCAATAGAACGCGTTACTGGAATCTCGTTTTAAAAGCCAACACTTGCCAAAAAGAAAAATTAAGGGCTAAAATAAATTAGAGTTTCGGCGAGTGTTTGGTTTTAAACTTTGTTATTTCCTCGCTAGACGAGCTTTTGTCGAACTTTAGACAACGTTACTGGAATAATTTTTCATATGAGTATCTAACTTGTCATGCCACCATTTTTTATTACAGAGGAGGAAACACACATTCACTTCGAATCACCGAAATACGTTTGTTTCAAAGCAATAATGGACTATATTTCCAAGAAGAATCTTACTGAAATTTCGATACAAAGCAACAAAAATGAAAATGATGGTCCTGCTCAAGTTTGTTTCAAAGTAACGGATTATTGGATATTCGACGATATTGCCAATAACACTCTGCCTGAGGTTTCGATAAAAGAAGAAGAAAATGAAGAAGATGATGATTATTTGTTCCAGCTTGAATGAAGACTAGACGTTTTGGCTTGCCAAAACGGCTTTGAAGATATGTACCTGGACGCAGAAACTAGAAATTAGATCAGAACAGTGGTAAAAGAAGTCGTGTTTCATTGCTGAAATTTTCCTTTTTAAGAAATTGTCTTTCAAAAATTGAGCTTTAGAAAATTTGAGTTTTTGTAAATGTAAAAAATATTACCAATAAAATTATTTCGTCAAAAGCGGGCTTGGTATGTTGCTGCCGTTAATCTATAACGTCTGTGACGATGCGGGTATGTAAGTTCTCCACTGAACATCGTTTTTGAAAAGCCAAAAAAAAATGAAAGACGATCCTACCTCCAGTTTTCTTCCTCGCATTCTATTGCAAGGTATTTCATGTAATTTAAGTCAAGGCTTAAAACAAGGTGGCACATCGCAGAGGTATGAAACTGAAGATAATGCCACACTGCCGACATTCTGCCGGCGCCACCTGGTAGCCGAAGCTGTCTCCCAGCGCGTGGCCGAACGTCTTCTTTCTCTCGAATGAGTGCGGCTGTTCGGCAAGCCTCGCCACAGTAAACGGCTGTGCTTCCCGCGTCCTGCTACGTTTGTCGGTGACATTTGGTGGAGGTGCTGGGTGCCATTCATGTACGCTGACCCCGGCGATATCCTTGACGCTTCTCCCCGACGCGCGGACGCCACACCTGTCCACAATGCAAGCCGTCGCCTGCGAGGCCTGCAACCCGAGTTTGAGCCACTGACGAGGCCTGTTTGAGCTATGACTTCCACCAGTGGCAGCCAGACAGGTCAGTACTCCGGCAGTGCCCCGCCGTTCGTCCTTCTCGCACCTTGGTCGCCACCATCCTTCCACAGTGACCGGTTCGAGGATGTTGAAGATTGGTTGGCCCGTTTTGACCGTGTTGCTGCATTCAACCAATGGGACGACGAGCGGAAGCTTATGAATGTGTATTTCGCACTGCAAGACTCGGCGAAAACGTGGTTCGTAAACCACGAGGCATCCTTTTCCAACTGGGCAGCCTTTTCGCCGTGAGTTGTTCGCCACATTCAGCTCGAGCGAGTGAAAGGAAAATGCTGAAATTTTGCTTCGCTCCAGGTCACAGCAATCCAACGAGAGCGGGGCCATGTTTATTGAGGACATGGCCCGCCTCTTCACTCGGGCCGATTCGGCCATGCCCGAAGCTACAGAGGTGCGGCACCTTATGTGTGGGGTAAAGGAGCAGCTGTTTGCTGGCCTCATGCGCGGCCCTCCGAGAACCGTCGCCGCCTTCGCCAAGGAAGCTACGAGCATGGAACGTTCATTGCAGGAACGGAGTGCCCAATACGGCCGTCAGGCAAATGTAGCGGCCGCTCACTACTGCACGTCCTTGCCAGGCCCCGTGGATAAGCCGCTGCGAGAGCTTGTGCGGAGCATTGTCCGCGAAGAACTGCGACACCTCCACTTGGATGCTCCGTCGGCAAGCATACCTTCTATAGGCGATGTCCTCCTTGGCGAAATCCGGCGAGCGGTGCAGCCTCCACCAGCACCATCATCGGAGCCGCACGTCATGTCTTAAAGCGACGCCCTGCGCCGACCTCTCCCCGCGCCGCAAGCGTTTCGCCCCGTTGCCGAACCGCCGTGCTCATTCGAGACAAAAGAAGACGATCGGCAACGCGCTGGGAGGCAGGTTCGGCCACCAGGTGGCACCGAACCGGCAGAATGTCTAAATGCAATGAGTAATAAAACTAGGCTAGAACAAAGGTTTATTGTTACAGATGAGGGTATTCGACTAGAAGGGGATGAAGCAATAAAACACATAGGAACAAGGATGACGGAAAAATTTTCAGCAAAGCACGTGGTACATAATTTATCGAAGGAGGATAGACCGGTTACAGCAATAGCTTCACTTGAGCAAGGAGAGTGGGAAAGGGCAGAGAAGAAGGTTCCTAGTGGCACATCAACAGGACCAGATGGTATCCCGATTATGTTGATAAAGAAGTTAGGACCAAAATCCAAGCAAACATTAATACAGGTAGTGAACAAAATGATAATGGATGAGAAAGTCCCCGATGAATGGCGATTAAGTAGAATGAACATGATATATAAGGGAAAGGGGGACAAAGCAGACGTAAGTAACTATCGCCCCATAACAGTGACGTCTGTGGTTTACAGGGTGGTGATGCAAATTATAAAGGATAGACTGCAGGCTTGGGTGGAGAACGAGGGGGTGCTAGGGGAACTACAGAATGGGTTCCGGAAACAAAGGAGGTTGGAGGACAATCTATTTTCATTGACACAGTGTATAGAAATTGCGGAAAAGGAACATAGGCCCTTATTGCTAGCATTTCTGGATATTAGGGGAGCCTATGACAACGTTACTCAGGAGCATTTGTGGGACATATTGGGCACATTGGATGTGGAAAATGGAGTAATTAATCTTTTAAAAGATATATATAGAGGTAACAGAGTGCTCATAAAATGGGAAAAAAATGTATCAGGGCCTGTAGAGATACAGCGGGGGCTTAGACAAGGATGTCCTCTGTCCCCTTTGTTGTTCATGTTGTACCTGCAAGGTTTGGAGGCCAAGCTAGAGGGGAGCGGACTAGGTTTCAACCTATCTTTTTTCAAGCAAGGGGAATTGATTAAACAGACATTACCGGGACTAATATATGCGGACGATATATTGATAATGGCTGACAACAAGGAAGACCTGCGGAAGTTGTTAGACATATGCAGTACAGAGGGAGGTAGATTAGGCTTCAAGTATAGTAAGGAAAAATCTGCAGTCATGACATTTAATGAAGAGGGCGGCGAGCATAGAATACAGGAGTTCGTGCTAAAGGTAGTGAATGAGTACAAGTATCTTGGGGTGTGGATAAATAACAGTGTTGAGTATCTGACAGAGCATGAAAAATATGTAATGAATAAAGCTAGTAGGAATGCAGCTGTCACGAAAAATAGGGCACTGTGGAATTACAATAGGTATGAGGTGGTAAGAGGGATCTGGAAAGGGGTGATGGTTCCTAGCCTGACCTTCGGGAATGCGGTCCTGTGTATGAGGCCAGATGTTCAAGCAAGGCTGGAAATTAGGCAACGGGGAGTAGGGAGGTTAGCTTTGGGAGCACATGGCAATACACCAAATCAGGGGGTACAGGGTGATATGGGATGGGCGTCTTTCGAGAGCAGAGAGGCTAGCAGTAAGATAGCATTTGAGGAACGATTGAGAAGGATGGAGGAAAAGCGGTGGGCTAGGAAAGTTTTCAGATACCTGTATATAAAGAATGTTGACACGAAATGGAGAAAGCGAACTAGAAAATTGACAAGCAAATATCTGGACAGCAGTAAGGGGGCAAATCAGCAATTATCGGTTAAGAAAAAGGTTAAAGGAACAGAGAGAGCTTTGTGGAAAACAGAGATGCTGACGAAATCGGCACTAGAAACATACCGGACCTTTAAACAGGAAATTGTCAAAGAAAATATCTATGATAATTGTAGGGGAAGTTCTTTGTTGTTTGAGGCCAGGACTGGAGTTTTGCGAACTAAGAAGTATAGAGTCAGGTACCAGGAGATAGACACTTTGTGCACTGCGTGCGGAGAGGAGGAGGAAACGGCTGAACACTTGATACTTTTCTGTAAAGGGCTTCACCCTACAGTGGAAGGCAGCGGGGCTGACTTACCCAAGGCATTGGGGTTTAGGGATAGTGAAGGGAAAGTGGATTTTAAGAGGTTAGAAGTAACCAAGCGAAGGTTATCTGATTGGTGGCTAAAAGCAAGACAGGAGTAAAATTTCACAAGACATGGCTAGGTGGCTTGAGCCACCGCCCGATGTAAAGGGTTCAGCCGTATCCATCCATCCATCCATCCATCCATCCATCCATCCATCCATCCATCCATCCATCGTCAGCAGTGTGGCATTGCCCCCTGCAATGCCCCCTGCAATGCCCTGCAATGCCCCCTGCAACTGAAGACGGCGTCCTCCGGGGGTAGGGCTACTGCCACTGCACAGTCAACAGCCTCCACCCGACGATTTGACGCGACGGCCCGAGCGGCAACGACCCGATCCGACGTGCTGCGAACGATTAGTTGCTGCTGAAATTTTAGTAACCGCCGACAGTCATGAAGTGACCGCACTCGTCGATACCGGCGCTGATTTTTCTGTGATGAGCAGGCAGCTCGCCACAACCCTCCGTAAGGTTGTCACGCCTTGGTGTGGGCCCGTGATCCGCACCTCTGGTGCCATGTAGTGACGCCGATCGGCGTCCGCACCTGTCGCATACAGATCCGCGGTCTTACCTTCACTTGCTCATTTGCCGTATTACGTCACTGTTCGAAAGAACTCATTCTGGGCATGGATTTCCTTGAAGAGTATGGTGCAGTTATCGACCTTCGGGAGCTCATATCTTTTTCCGCCCAGCGAGCCGTTGACATTAACACCGAGCCCAGCAGAGTAATGTTACGCGTATGTGACGACCACATAACGGTCCCTCCACGAGCCAGCAAGTTCGTCACAGTCGAGTGTAATGACAACACCAGCACTCTTGGCATCGCAGAGGCGAGCATGTCGCTGATACTCGCTCGGCAAGTTTGTGTAGCTCGAGGCCTAGTAGAACTTGACAACGGTCGAACCGACATCTTGGTCACCAACTTTACACGTGAACCGCAGCATTTAAAGAAGACAGAGGTCGTCGCTTGACAAGCTTGGAGAGTGTACCAGGCAGTGCTCTTTGTCCACCACGTCAGACATCGACGATGAAACGGCTACAGCCATTCCGACCGACGTAAACCCGCACCGCTTGGCCAGTCAGAAACGCTGCGTGGAAAACCTCATCAATTCCTTCCGCGACTTTTTTTCATCAACTTCCAAGGTGCGACAGACGCCGCTTACCAAGCACCGAATTATCGTTGCTGACGACGAAAGACCACTATGCCAGCGCCTTATCGGGTGTCTTCAAAACAACGTGACGCCATCCGCCGCCAAATAACACAAGTGCCCCAGGACGACGTCATACAACCGTCCACGAGCCCCTGGACACCGCCTGTTGTCCTCGTCACGAAGAAAGATGGCACCCTCAGTTCTGCGTGGATTACAGACGCCTCAATAACGTCACGAAAAAGGATGTGTACCCGCTGCCACGCATTGATGACTCCCTAGACCGCCTGCGCCATGCCACCTACTTTTCGTCCCTTGAACTCCGCAGTGGGTATTGGCAAATAGAGGTCGACGAACGGGACAGAGAGAAGACTGCCTTTATTGCTCCTTACAGTTTGCACAAGTTTAAGGTGCTCCCTTTTGGCTTGTGCCCGACCCCTGCCACATTTCAACGAATGATGGACACCGTGCTATCTGGCCTGAAGTGTAAGTCGTGCCTCGTATATCTCGACGATGTCGTGAGCTTCTCTGACACGTTCAATGAGCACCTAAAACGTTTGCGTGCTGTTTTAGAGGCCATACGTTCCGCTGGTCTCTCTCTCAAGCCAGAAAAATGTCACTTTGCGTTTCATGAGTTAAAGTTTCTTGTTCACATTGTCAGCGCTCGAGGTGTTAGTCCAGGCCCCGAAAAGACGGCCGCCGTAGCTTCCTTCCCCAAGCCAACATACAAACGGAGCCTGCGTCGTTTCTTGGGCCTCTGCGCGTACTATCGCCGGTTTGTTTACAATTTCTCCAAGCTAGCACAGCCTCTGACCCGCCTGACGAAAGACGCTGAACCTTTCTTCTGGGTTTAGGACCAGGAAAGAGCCTTCACGGAACTCAAGTCCCGTCTCCAGTGTGCGCCTGGGCTTGGCCACTTCGACGAAGAAGGCCGACACGGGACTGCACACTGATGCCAGTAACGTTGGTCTCGGTGCGGTCCTTGTTCAGCGGCAGGATGGTCTGGGACGCGTGATTGCTTACGCCAGTCGCACTTTATCTCGTTTCGAAGTCAATTATCCCACCACGGAAAATGAAGGTCTGGCTGTGCTGTGGGCAGTTACGAAATTTCTACCGTACCTGTATGGCCGCCCGTTTCGGGTCGTGAGCGATCATCATTCAATGTGTTGGCTGGCGAACTTGAAAGATCCCTCGGGGCGACTTGCTCGATGGAACCTTCGGTTACAAGAATTTGATCTTGGCAGGCTCGCCACTTATCTTTGTCACGGATCTCCCCGGAGAACACTCGGACCGAAAGAATGGACTAGGCGACAGGTGCACCCACACAGACGCACATTTAATACACCCTATGTGACACACACACTATAACACAAAGCTAACAAAACTAACACAAAACACAAAGAATAAAAATACACACGACCCGGGAACACTGCTACCAGCGCCTACTATTAGTGTTCTACTGTTAGTGGTTGGCGTTCGTGCTCACGACTGGTTCGGAGCGGCTGTGGCGTTGTATGGATCCAGTGGCCGGCGTCGAGGCGGCGTTCGAC
The DNA here is from genome assembly GCA_030143305.2 of Amblyomma americanum. Taxonomy (NCBI): domain Eukaryota; kingdom Metazoa; phylum Arthropoda; class Arachnida; order Ixodida; family Ixodidae; genus Amblyomma; species Amblyomma americanum. The sequence goes on from JARKHS020015213.1 coordinate 25,576, forward strand.
GTGTTTGGGCTGGCGTAGCTGGCGGCGTCGCTGGCTGCGTCGTACAAGCTCCCGGTCCAAGCGCCCGTGAAGGTGATGCCGGCGTTGGCATTGAGGGCACCACCCGGATGGGTGGCAACAGCGCTGGAGACACACCTGGCCGTAGCAGGTGGTAGCGTCCTCAGTTAACTTCCCGGAACGGGCTCAGGCACGGCAGGAAGTCCACGATGCGAAGCCGTAGAACGCGAGCTCACCGGAGCAGTAGCCGGCGTCGCTCTCTTCCAGCCGAAGCGTCCCGGACCCGCCGGAGCCTCCGCTTCTCTGTTCTTCCCCCGTGCCTCGCTCTCCCTCGCCCTTTTATAGCCTTGGCGTTAGTCCACGTAAGCCTTGTCGTCGTCTTCTCCTTCTCTTCTCCACCAATCATCTCCTCCACCTCACCGAATGCTTCTCCACCAATCATCTTCTCCACCTCACCGACTGCTTCTTCTTCTTCTTTATTCTTCGGTTAATCCACGTCGTCTTCTTCACACCTCTTTCCTTCATAATTTTATTTTGGACTTCTTATTATATGTGACAGAGACAAAGGCCCTTCCTCGTGGTACCGCCGCCGAAGTTGCACTTTTTTTTCATACACAACATTGTGCTTCGTCACGGAGCCCCAACAGTCGTATTAACTGACAGGGGAACCGCGTTTACGTCGGCACTTACGGGCGAGGTACTTCGACTCATTGGCACCAGCCATCGCAAGACTACAGCTTACCATCCGCAAAGAAATGGACTCACTGAGCGGCTTAACAAGACAATTGCCGATATGCTTGCTATGTATGTCGACGATGACCATGCGAACTGGGACCGGATACTGCCTTACATCACGTTCGCGTACAACACTGCGCTCCACGAAACGACACGCTTCACTCCGTTCCATTGGTGCACGGTCGCGAAGCCTTGACCATGCTGGACGTCCATGCTTCTTCCGGATCCTACTCCCTCTTCTGTCGTGGACGCTGAACAATTTGTTCGTGACGCCGAAGCCGCTCGCCAAGTTGCTCGACAGCGAATCCGGTGCCAACAACAACGCGACGCCGAACGATACAACCTCCACCCAAGGAGGTGATTTACACCTCCCTGCGGTATCACTGGACCTCCTTTAATGCTCCTTGAAGATGCCTGTTCTCTGTGACCGAGAGCACATAGTCACTATTAATGATCACGCATCTAACATAGCTTTAATTAACAAGGGTGTTCCACAAGGTTCTATTCTAGGCCCTGTATTGTTTTTACTCTACATTAATGATTTACCGTCCTGTTTAAAGAATTGCAATAGTATACTATACGCAGATGACTCTACCAAGATATCATCGCACCAGGACATTAATCAGCTCATACATAACCTACAATATGACCTTAATTCTCTTGAGCGCTGGTGCCACATTAACCGCCTGTCCGTGAACGTCACTAAGACTTGTTTTCAGATTTTCCATCCCCGTCAGAAGCCTTTGCCCATTACACCACTACTATACCTCAATTCTGCCGGTATTTAGTAACAAGGTCGAGTTTAATTTCTGGGTGTTATCATTGACCCTCACTTAAAATTCCATTATCATGTAGCTGAAACGTGCAAGAAAATTTCGTATAGGTTACGCGCACTAATTAAAGCCCGAAACTATTTCCCAATCGAAACTTTATTATTCTTTTACTACGAATTCATCCACAGCCACTTAAACTACGGTATCTCATCTTGGGGTAACACCTATCATATTCACCTCTGGCCTTTAATGAAACTGCAAAAGCAAGCCATGCGCATCATAGCCTATACCCCTCGAATGTCACCCTCACGCATTTTGTTCATAGATTTAAACGTTCTACCTATATCGGCCGTTTATTTTTACAGCATCGGTATCCTATTCTTTAAGATTCTTCATCATCAGTTCCCGCTAAGCATATTTTCTCCCGGCAAGCTCATAAGCAACATTGTCACACGTTTTGCGCTGCGTAATAACTTTTTGCTACCTAAGGTCAGAACTAACTACGGGAAACAATGCCTTAGTTTTTCATCCATATCATTTTGGAATTCTCTGAACTTACACATCGAAGGAAACTAATACGCTTTCTTTGTTCAAGGTCAGATTAATGTCTTTCCTTCTTAATATGTGATTTTTTCTTCGTTTTGTTATTGATCCTATGTATCGCGGCATCTGTGAGTGTTTTATTGTACATTCTTCTACATTATATTGTTTGTATTTAAATATTTCGGTAACTCTTATTTCACTATGTATGCATTATCTGCGCCGTTAATTGATGTGTTGTGTATTTCTTATTTAGTTGCTTATTGAAATTGTTTCGTCATGGGAGGTCCCGCCCGCGGTCTTGTACCATGGGACCTCTCGCTGTATGCGTTTGTAATTCTTTGAATGCATTAATAAACATTCAACTTTCAGCTTTCATCTTTCAACTTTAAACCCGGTGACCAAGTCTGCGTATGGAGTCCGGTCCGTTTTCCAAGGCGCTCTGAGGAGCTTCTTCGCTGTTACTTTGGTCCATATCGAGTGTTACGCCGCCTCAGCGCGGTGACCTACGAGGTGCTCCCTCAAGGAACTCTCCGGTTGTCTCGACAACTGACGTCCGAAGTATTCCACGTGGCGCGAATGAAGCCGTATTACTCCCGTTAGCCCCTTTCCACTTAGACACTCGCGCCCTTAAATTTCCGCCTTAAGCCTGTTTCACATGCAAGCGAACCGCACGCGAATTCCGCCGCCGCGGCGAATACACCCACTCTCAAGCGGCGGAGGAAGCTCCAGCGGCTGGAGCGGCGAGGTTCGGGCAAGTTGGAAATTTCTGCGGCGGCGACGCGGCAGCACTGCATATCAGCCAATGACGGCCCGGTGTTGCCACGCGAGTTTGTACGCCGCACGTACGAACTTTTGTTTAAAAAAGAAATTGTATAAAGTGCTGTTTAATGCTTAAAACGCAAAATATATTTATTTAAATAAACTGTGAAAAGAAATGACAAAATAATGCTTGTATATTACGCTTTTTTGTGTTTGCAGGCCACCAAAACCGGTTGCAAGCGCATATCTTTTGCCAGCAACATTGGTTTTCGCAGCGGTGGGAACCGCGCAGCGGCGATGCATGTGAAACGAAAGCTGGCGAACCGCTTCGAATCGAAGCGCCGCTCTTCGATATGAATCGCCAATTATGAATGGATGGATGGATGGATGGACGGACGGACGGACGGACGGACGGACGGACGTATGTATGTATGTATGTATGTATGTATGTATGTATGTATGTATGTATGTATGTATGTATGTATGTATGTATGTATGGATGTATGTATGGATGTATGGATGGATTGATTGATTGATTGATTGATTGATTGATTGATTGATTGATTGATTGATTGATTGATTGATTGATTGATTGATGAGGCTGAACCCTTTAAATCGGGCGGTGGCTCAAGCCACCTAGCCATGACTTATGAAAGTTTTACTCTTGTCTTGATTTTAGCCACCAATCGATAACCTTCGCTTGGTTACTTCTACCCGCTTAAAATCTACTTTCCCTTCACTGTCCTTAAACCCCAATGCCTTGGATAAATCAGCTGCGCTGCTTTCCACCGTAGGGTGCAGCCCTTTACAGAAAAGTATCAAGTGTTCAGCCGTTTCCTCGTCCTCACCGCACGCAACGCACAGCATGTCTATCTCGTGGTACCTGACTCTATATGTCCTAGTCCGCAAAACTCTCTTTCTGGCCTCAAACAACAAAGAGCTTCCCCTACAATTGTCATAGATATTTTCTTTGGCAATTTCCTGCTTAAAGATCCTGTATGTTCCAGTGCCGATTTCGTCAGCATCCTGTTTTCCACAGAGCTCTCTCTGTTTCTTTAACCTTTTTCTTAACCGATAATTGCTGATTTGCCCCCTACTGCTGTCCAGATATTTTCTTGTCAATTTTCTAGTTCGCTTTCTCCATTTCGTGTCAACATTCCTTATATACAGGTATCTGAAAACTTTCCTAGCCCACTGCTTTTCCCCATTTTTCTCAATCGCTCCTCAAATGCTATCTTACTGCTAGCTTCTCTGCTCTCGAACGACGCTTATCCCATATCACCCTGTACCCCCTGATTTGGTGTATTGCCATGTGCTCCCAAAGCTAGCCTCCCTACGCCGCGTTGTTTGATTTCTAACCTTGCTTGAACATCTGGTCTCATGCACAGGACCGCATTGCCGATAGTCAGGCTAGGAACCATCACCCCTTTCCAGATCCCTCTTACCACTTCATACCTATTGTAATTCCACAGTGCCCTATTTTTCATGACAGCTGCATTCCTACTAGCTTTATTCATTACATATTTTTCATGCTCTGTCAGATACTCAGCACCGTTATTTATCCACACCACAAGATACTTGTACTCATCCACTACTTCTAGAGTGAACTCCTGTGTTCTATGCTCGCCGCCCTCATCATTAAATATCATGACTGCAGATTTTTCCTTACTAAACATGAAACCTAATCTACCTCCCTCTGTACCACATATGTCTATCAACTTCTGCAAACCTTCCTTGTTGTCAGCCTTTAGCACTATATCATCCGCGTATATTAGTCCCGGTAATGACTGTTTAATCCATTCCCCTTGCTTGAGACAAGAAAGGTTGAAGCCTAGTCCGCTCCTCTCTAGCTTGATTTCTAACCCTTGCATGTACAACATGAACAACAAAGGAGACAGAGGACATCTTTGCCTAAACCCCTGCTGTATCTCTACATGCCCTGATACATCTTTTCCCATTTTATAACACACTGTTACCTTTATATATATATATATATATATATATATATATATATATATATATATATATATATATATATATATATATATATATATATATATATATATCTCCTTTAAAAGATTAATTACTCCATGCTCCACACCCAATGTGCCCAGTATGTCCCACAAATACTGTTGAATAACGTTGCCGTAGGCTCCCCTAATATTCAGAAATGCTAGCCATCCCTTACCGAAAACTAATACGTTTGGAATCTACTTCGTGATATTTCTAATGTATTTTAAACATTTTGTATTCATGAATGCACTGAAGATATGCCGGAAATAGGTTCATGAATTTTATGCTTAGTATTCCAAATATATTCTTAAAATTTTCCAAAAAGACGTCACTTAAAGCATGCTTCGAGCACATTTCAAATATGTGAAAAAATATGAATGCGGTTTTAGCATGTTGTCAGTATGTTAAATGTGTACTTTCGTAAATATGAAATTAATGCATTCGAAGTACACGTCACTTAAAGCATGCTTCGAGCACGTTTCAAATACGTGAAAAAATATGAATGCGGTTTTACCATCTTGTCATTATATTAAAGTGTATTTCCGTACATATGAAATTAATGCATTCGAAGTACACGCCACTTAAAGCATGTTTCGAGCACGTTTCAAATATGTGAAAAAAATAATGAATGCGGTTTTAGCATCTTTTCCGTATATTAAAAGTGTACTTTCGTAAATATGACATTAATGCATTCGAAGTACACGTCACTTAAAGCGTGTTTTGAGCACGTTTCAAGCACGTGAAAAAATATATATGCGGTCTTAGCATCTTGTCAATGTATGAAAAGTGCACTTTCGTAAATATGAAATTAATTCTTCTCAAGTATACTTCAATTTTAACAAACGGGCAGTCCTTTGAAACATATTTGAAGCACACTTTTAGCTGCCTTAGAACAATCTAGTGCTCCTAATCGCGTTGCGGAAAATGGCCTTTGCATGTTGGCAATGTATTGAAAGTGTACTTTCGCAAATACGGCATTAATGCCTCCAAATTACACTGCAATTCTAACGAATGAGCTGTCCGCGTAAACGTATTTGCAGCACACTTCAAGTTTCTGTTGAACAGTTAGCGCTCGAAATCGCGTTTCGGGAAATGACATGTTGGCAATGCATTTAAAGTGTATGCTTTCGTAAATACGAAATTAATTCGTGCGTAGTATACTTCAACTCTAACAAATGGGTAGTCCGCGTCAGCATATTTGCATCACACTTCAAGCTGCCGTGGAACAACCTAGTGCTCGAAATCACGCTTCCGGGAACAGTGAAAACTCCTCTTTTCGTCCATTCGTTTATGTTAACTTCTAGCAGAAAGGCAATCACCACTTATGTAAATTACGTGTGGACAGCGTGATAGTACTATACCGGCAAGGACACCATGCGTACCTCCGGGCCCGAGCATGCCAGCGAAAGGACCCCGACTGGCAAGGCCGACCGGCTCCCATAGACGCTCATGTGTTTGTTGGTTGACGGTTCGACTCCTGACTGATGCCTGACGCACGTTACGACTAACAATTCGGTTCTAGATAGATCGCAGATTCCAACGCGACCACTCCGACGCTTGTGCCACAATTTGGGGCCCACAGTCTTTGCACGAAAAGCGCCTCACCGGGCAAGGTAATGTGTCCTGTCACGTGGGGTATATATAAGACAAGCCAAGTGTTAGGATTGTATGAGGAGTTCGTGTTTGCTGACGCCACTTTCCGTCGCCATTTCCTGCGTGGCGGCATCTTTCACGTTCAGGTCTCGTCACATGACCTTGCATTGGCATAGACTTCTTGATGACAACGCGTTTTGTCTGGGGTTTTCTGTCTCCTGATGCTTCTAACCAGTTCAGTCGTTCCTTCTGCTGTTCGCAACATTGATAAGTATTACCTGGTGAATCCGACTAGCCAATCTTTTGTAAGCCGAAGTGAATGTATTTTTAATGTATTCATTGTATACTTTAAGTGTATTTTTAATGTAGTGTAATGTATTTAATGTATATTTTTAGTATACTTTTAATGTATATATTATATATTTCAGCATATTTTTAATGTATTTATTGTGTATTTCTAGTATATTGTTAATGTATTTATTCTGTATTTATAGTATACTTTTAATGTATAATAAATATACTAAGCGGACAGAAAATGCATTTTGATGCACTTGTATTTTTGATGCATTTTTGATGCATGTTCAGAATAGTACTCCTAGCATACTTAGAAACCATTCATACTGCATTTTAAGCATAGGGACAAAAAATGCGAAATAAATAAGAAATTAATAAATGTGTTCGAAATGCATTTTTAGCACAGCCTTTTTTTGCTAAGGGGTAGGGGACTGTGTTCCTTTTCAGCAATCTCTATACACTGCGTCAATGAAAACAGATTGTTCCAACCTTCTTTGTTTCCGGAACCCATTTTTTAGCTCCCCTAGCACCCCCTCGTTCTCCACCCAAGCCTGCAGTCTGTCCTTTATAATCTGCAACACCAACCTGTAAACCACAGATGTCACTGTTATGAGACGGTAGTTACTTACGTCAGATTTGTCCCCCTTTTCCTTATATATCATGTTCATTCTACTTAATCGCCATTCATCGGGGACTTTGCCATCCACTATCATTTTATTCACTACCTGTATTAATGTTTGCTTGGATTTTGTCCTAGCTTCTTTATCGACATAATCGGGATACCATCTGGTCCTGTTGACGGGCCACTAAATACCTTCTTCTCTGCCCTTTCCCACTCTCTTTGCTCAAGTGAAGCAATTGCAGTAACCGGTCTATCCTCCTTCGATAAATTATGCGCAACATTTCTTTCTTTAAATTTTTCCGTCATCCTTGTCTCTGTGTTTCATTGCTTCATCCCCTTCTAGTCGAATACCCTGATCTGTCACAAAAAACCTTTGCTCTAGCCTAGTATTATTACTCATTGCATTTAGTTCTTTCCTGAATTTTTGAGCTGCTTTTCTATCATTCTTATTTACTTTTGACATCCATTGGGCACCCTTTCTTCTAAATTCCTCATTAATCAAATAGGATGCTTCCCTTCTACACTTTATGAAGGTATCCTATTTTCTGTCTACTTCAACTTCTGGTTCCCCGCTCTTCTTGGAATATCTGTGTTCTCTGGACGCTTCCTGGCGCTTTTCTATTGCCCTCTTGACCTCCTCATCCCACCAACTCTTGGGTTTGCGTCTTTTCTCTTTTGGCTTTACTCGCACCTTAGCTAGCTCAAGCTCAAGTAATCGAGTTAATTTGGTATAAGTCCATTCTGTTTCATTATCCTCAAAAATTACTTTCTCAATTTGTTTGGCTGCTGCTTCCAATTGCTTTTCTGAGTAAAAATTCCCCTCTGATTTTTCATCTCGCTTCAGTCCTACATTGGTTTCTATTCTGAAACTCAACTTGATACGTTTGTGGTCATTACCTAGACTTCGGGAACCATATTCATCTATGCTCATTACCCCTAATCTATTATACATCCTCTGTGACGTTAGTGCATAATCTATCGTCGAGTTCAGACTCCCTGCCTCCCATGTTATGAGCCATTCACACTTCTCGGTTCTGTTGCATACCACTAAATCATGCCTGTCCACATAACCTGCAGCATGCTTCCTGTCAAATCTGTGTACCCATCCAGGTCTTCTATATGTGCGTTCATGTCGCCTAATATAATTATCTCGCCCTGTCCTCCTAGCTTATCAATGTCGCTTGCAATACAGTCTAACATTTTCCTGTTTTCCTCTTTGGCATTAGCTTCTTTCCACAGGTATACAAAGCCAAGGAGTGTTTGCTCCCCTGCCACTTTCCTTTTAGCCATAAATGTTTCTTGCATCCCAGTTTAACCCTTTGATAATTCATACTTTTATGAATGAACGCCCCAATTCCACCCCATTTTCTGCGTGCCTCTGTTCTATTGCAATATTCCCATGCGTAGTCTGGGTTACAGGGTTGTTGCTCCATGTCTCTAAGATGCGTTTCCACTAAACCATATACCATTAATTCCTCCTGCCTTAAGTGTTCTTCTATTTCCTCCCATTTCAGTCTATTCCTGCCACTTGCATGTTAATGAAACCTATATCTGAATTAACTTGGCCCTGGCGCTTGTGTCTATTTCTTCTCCTAGGGTTCCATCGTCCCTTTGATCTTGGTTCTTCCTTCAGTACACCGGTTCCCTCAGAGCTCTGGGTCCCCCAAAAAAAGCTGTTGCCTGGCGACCTATCCTACTACCCACCTTTTTGCCAGTGGCATCACCGTAGTGAATGCCATCCTGTGCAAAAGGGTGGGGGCTGACCTCATACACCTACCTGTTAACTTCCATTACCCCGTATCCTATTCGTCGACTCATTAACCTAATTGCACGGTTAGCCTCAACGATCCTCCTTTAAGTTTTGCTAGCCTGCCTCTGGACCTCTGAGATTGTGCATATGGTCACATGCACACTCTCAGAGGCCTCTCTAAGCCTACGCATCCCCACATCTAACCGCTTCTCGAGATTTGGCTCCTCCCCTTCAGCACATCGTTGATAATGACAAGGTGTTCGCCATCCATGCTGCCCCCCACCACCTCCTGCGCTTTGACCATTGCATCTACCATGCACTTCCCGTGACTGGGCTTCCGCCTGCACCCGCCTGTCCGCCTTCACTGTCGTCAAGACGCCTCCCTCAACCCTCCCTACGTTCGAGTCACCGACTACCAGAACCCTCCTGCGCTCTAACCGTTAGTTTCCTAACTGCGACTGTTGCTCTCCGGATCGCACTAGCTGTCTCTCCCGCCGCCGTGCGCTACTTTCGCGAGTCTCCGTGCCCGTTTTTACCTCTCTGTCTCCTCCACTCAAAGCCTGCTGCGCTACAGCACTGTAGGATCGACGAGCCTCGTCCCCCACCTGACACTGCTCCGAACCGGGGTGCCCTGCCAGCCGCGACCTGAGCGCTTCTACCTCCTCTTCTAGCTGGGCCCGCTTTTCCCGCTCCTCCTTCAGCTCGCCCACAATCCGCTCCAACTGGTCGCCATTAGCCTGCCTCCCTCTTAAGCGACTCGGCGACTTGAGTTTCTAGCTTAATCCGTTCCTCCAGTTCCACCTTCAGGTCCCCTTTGAGTTCCTTAATCCTAGCTGCCCGTTCCCCTTTCAACGTCCGAAATGCCTCCTCAAAACGCTTACATATCTTGCACGCGAAGCTAGCCCCATCTGCCACGGCTAAGCCCCTGAACTCGGTCTCGTCTAAATAGCACCAACGGTCGCACTCCTGGCACTGCACTAACTCCCCGTCCACCTTGACTTTCCTAGCTTGCCGACCCATCGTCCGGCCGACTACGCAACGTAAAAGCCCGCCAAAATTCCTACCCAAAAACATTCGGCACTACGCAACGTAAAAGCCCGCCAAAGTTCCTCCCCAAAAACCTTCGGCACTACGCAACGTAAAAGCCCGCCAAAGTTCCTACTCAAAAACCTTCGGCACTACGCAACGTAAAAGCCCGCAAAAATTCCTACACAAAAACCTTCGGCACACACACTTCCTCTAGCCTTCCTAAATACCCTTAACACGGTTTAAAGCTACCGCCCCTACAGCATGTGCAAGAGCAAATACCAAAAAGCACTTAGCTTCGGACGTAGTCGCTGGAGCTCCTAAAAAAGCTAACATTCTGCCGGCGCCACCTGGTAGCCGAACCTGTCTCCCAGCGTGTGGCCAAACGTCTTCCTTCTCTCGAATGAGCGCGGCTGTTCGGCAAGCCTCGCCCCAGTAAACGGCTGTGCTTCACGCGACCTGCTACGTTTGTCGGTGACAATATATTGTTAGCTGTAATGTGACGGTACTCGGCGTATTTTTAAATTCCGCCAAATCATTTAGCTAACATGAAGTATACAACTTTGGTAACATTTATTTAAGGCTCGAGAGCACTTCATTACGTTGTGAATGGGGTCAAAAAAATGTCAACGCATTTTTCTGTAACAACGTACCTTCACGTACTTCTACCTGTAGACGAAAGTACCAGGTACACGCCGCGATAACTCACTGGTTATGGTGCTTGGCTGCTGACCCGAAAGACGTGGGTTCGATCCCGGCCGCGGCAGTTGAACTTCTGATGGAGGCGAAATGCGAGAAGCCCGTGTGCTATGCGATGTCAGTGGACGTTAATGAACCCCAGGTGGTCGAAATTATGCCCAGCCCTCCAATATGGCGTCCCTCATAGACTGAGTCCCTTTAGGACGCTAGACCCCATACTCCCTAAACAATAAACGTGCCCAGGCATCGAGGTTTTGTTTCTGAGATGTACAGTTAAGACCTTACGGAACCCCACAAGAGCAAAAGCTCCTGCACTGTGTAGACAAGGGCTCTCTTTACCTTACATAGATTTAAAACTTTGATGGCTGCTGTAACTGCTCCGCCTAACGGCTGAGAATCGAACTCTGTTGCATGGTTAATTTTTGCAAAGGTGGTATCACTTGTGTGGTCCTTTTAGTCTGCATTCAAAGTAATCCCATGAAATATCAGAACCACGTGACACTGGTCTAGCGCTACCGTATTGTAGCTCTAACGAAGCGCGAGCGTTCGCAGCTGATGGTGATAGTGGCCGGCGCCGCTGTGAGCATTTTCCTAAAATTGTGTCAGCGTTTTAGTGAACACAAAAAGCGGGCTCTGCTGTCTCCGATTAGTGCTAGACAACGCGCTAAAACCCAAATTAAACAAATATTTTACTCAGGCTCCCCTTTTCCTCTCACTAAAAGACAAAAAAAAAGAAAAGCAGCGAAATAACTTATCTTAATCTAGTCTCCGCATTATTTTCACAGCGACAGTCGTTCTTGATGAGCAAACCGAGCGGACGCGTGTATGTTCGCGTCATCACATCTAGGACTTGGAAGGAGAGACGCGTGAAGAGGAAATAAGGAGAACGACATTTTGTAGATCGCTGGTGAGAAGGCGAGAAGCGGGCCTGAAATGAAAAAAACACCGCAGCAGAAGCTCCCAAAGAGTTGGCGAGAATAATCGCTGGGTAGGTCGGCTTGCAGACAGAAAACATAAATGTTGTCACGGTGATAGCGCGATACCGACGACGACAATGTCTGCAAACTCCTAATTGGAGTAGACGACTGCACCGTACACGTGCAAGAAAAACGCTTGCAAAGATTTTAAGACGGGTAAGGTCTATGTGCAACAGCCTTCACAATCGGTCTGCGAAGAATAACATAGGACTAAATGATGATCTGCTTTTTTATATTTAGCATCCTTAATCGGCTCGGCTTTGAGGGACGCCATAGTTAAACGCTTCGGATAATTTCGCCCGCCTGAGGTTCATTACCATGCGAAGACATTGCTCAGTACAGGGGCCTCTAGCATCTCGCCTCCATCGGAATGTGACTCCACGTCTTTCATGTCTGCAGCTGAGCGCCGTAATCGCTCAGCATCGCGCTGTGGCTCCAGTAATAAATGAATTAAAAACAATATGAGTTCTCTTTCATGCACAAGGTTTCGATGAAAATGTACCGAAAAACATGACATTTGGCCTCTACACATGAGAATTAAAAAATGCGTAAAACGGTGTGACTAATTTTATCAAAAAAGAAGTCCTGGATTGAACATTTATGTTTTACGAGTGCAAAAACCAGAAATGAGGTTGTAGTGCTTAGCAAAAATCGGCACTCTCTTCCTGCAGGGAGAAAAAGTCCATATACAGCTCTCTTTTCCAAAACTGCTAAAAAATAGCAGTTATGTAGCTTTAATTCAATGCCCCACTTAAGGCAGCGTACTTAAAGGGCTAGAACGACAAAAAATGACGTACAAATAATTCCATTGACATTATTTTGATGCCTCTCGGTACCTAAACACGAACTACACGTCATAGCGACCGCTAGATTGCTGAAACCGAAACCAACAGAACATAAAGAAGAAATTCAATTATAAATTCTTTAGCGGTTGTAGGTGAATAACACGGGGTGTTCCATCTATACTGACGTCTTAGGCGTCATTTAAAAAAACAAGATACGCAAGCAAAAATTTGTTGTTATGCGTGATCCTTTCAGAAAACAAATAATGTTAAAAACAGTGCACTTCCTTTAGGCAGCAGTCGGAACTTGTTTACTGATTTAGTTTCTCTGTATTTAAACTAGCGGAAGCAGCAATTACATCGTGACTAACTTCTCTGCACTGTTCATGTGAGTGCCATCATTGTTTGGATGGTAACAGTGAGGCTGTAAACTTGTAACCGCGAAGAAAAAGTTGTGTACCGTACCCTTCACCTTCAACATTTATTACAACGGGTGTCATAAATTTATGCTCTTTCCTAAATTGCAGTCGCTTCAATCTCAGTAAGCGTTTTACATCCAGAGCTGTCACTAAGAAGTTGCAGCAATATAGAGGGCACCCCGTTAGAATCTTCAGCATGGACCATCAAAAACCACGCTGCACACGGTATGACGTCACGCCTCAGCTGGCAGGATTTCTACTGCGCTCGCATTACGGCGCCACCTCTGGTGGTATCATCGCAGCAGTGCAGTTGCGCCACCGTAGATATCGACTGGCCCCAAACAGACCACATCGTGTAGAAATAGGCCTGTTCACGGATTGAAGATGTGAGAGAAAAAAATTACAGCAGTTAAGCTTGTGGTTTAACACGAACCGTTCGTCGAGAAGCTAGCATCAGGGTTCAGTTTGGCCACGAATTCGATCATGTTCACGCTCGGCTTCACGCATGCCTGGGTCTTGTCGCCGCTCACGCTTTAGTGCGCGGTCAGATCTAGGATACTCCGGTTAGTTTCGGCTTCAATAGAGAAATCATTTTTGCAACCGATGATCCCGCATTAGCAGCAGTCGTGTTTGTTTTTAACGCGCCAAGCAAAAAGATGTTCACCGTCGTAATGGCCAAATAAATATCACCGTACATACTTAGCTTTGCAAAGTATTGGCAACAAAATTTCGTGCTTAGCAAGGTACCAGAATTACAAACCCCGTGGTGAGGGTCGGTTCTCTACGGGCCATAAGAAGGATTTCCTTGCGACTTACAACACTTCCTTGCCTATAGCAAAATGCTGTTGCTTTCAGACTGTTGAGTATGGCTTTACACATCTTGTTATTAATCGTTGGATTCAGCGTTCTGCCTACTGTCTCTACTACTGGAAAGTGTGGGAAAAAGAAACTAATGCAAAACCGCCAAGTAATCTCCAATTTTATGATGGCATTGCTATGCTAAGTAGCTCATGGGACGACTCCTAAAGCGTGATCGCGGACCTACACTCTCAAATTAGAGTTTATTCACCACTCCTGCTTATCTGTCGCCTTCTAAAAACCATGGAACGCACGCAAAATAATTGAAGACAGAAAAGAATATGCAGAGTGGGTCCTTGCTGCATCTTTAGAACGTCAAAGATGTCGTAGGCAGCAACTTTTTTTTTCCCCCGAGCTGCACCGAAGGTCTTGAGATGGAGTCCGCCGGCGCGTTGGCATTTAAAAAGAGGGCGCAATGCAAAACGTCCGCCCATTATACGATTTCAATGAACTTCAAAAAAATCCAAGCGGTCTCAATTATTCAAGAGTCCTCCACGCACCAGTTCTTTCTCTTTCATTGCTCCTTCACCGTTCCTTTCCTGACAATGGATCTCTACAATGTATCATAATGTCACGTAGTGGTGATGGCAGTCGAAGCAGCGATGAAGACGCACAAAAGGTCTTCTAAAAGAAAACTGTTTATTGGACTGACTTGCACCCAAAATGGACTGAATCACTCGGCGGCGGCGAAGCGACAAGCGTGCTCGGCGGTCGTCGAACAGAATGGCCGCCGCTGTCGGCCGTGCTCAATTTAAAGCTGATAGCGAACTTTCGAGATAAAGCGTGCAAAGTTACTAGCACATTCCGGAACAACGTAGAATCAGCTTTGCCTGGCTGCGATCAATCGAGATAAATCTAGTCGCGTCTTGCGTCGCAAACAAAGCGATGAAGTGGTATGGCGGGAGATTTGAAAAACGAACAAACACTGCAAATATTCGCGGCAATAATTCACCAAACGCAGCTGTACACGTTCACTAGGCAATATTACACAAACGCAACAAACGAACTTCACTCTAAGAGACAAACATTAACACTTCAACACGCTCACTTCACCAGCAGATCATCCTGCCCACAGGAAGGATCCCCAACACATCACTCATTCTTTACAGGCCCATAATAAGCACTTCCACTTGATCCGGATTTCCTCCCTCCCTCAAGCCATCAGCTTCCCTTATTACTAAAGATACACTGATTGGTCGCAACTAGACCACCATTCATTTCAACAACAGCACTGACAAAAAACAAAACGCCGGGCAGCTCAAATCCAAACACCGAAGTAATCATACCCATATTTCAAGTGGAGACAAATAATTCACGAACCCATCGAAAAAGCAGAGCTGTCGTATGTAGTATTCTTTCTTTGCGGGAGATAAATTAGCATCAGTGAAACAAACATAAGGAGGGGGGAGGTGAGTGGTTGTGTTCATCATTGTGGTACAAACATTTTTTATCCCATTCCAACACAACAGCGGCAGCTATAGAATACTATGAAGGGTGGAATATACACCCTTCGTCAAACGTTTAGGGCCCAAGGGCTTTGCATATGAGGCGAACCATGTGGTTTGCATTGTATTTTTAGTCATCAATATCTCCTGAAAGCAAGAAGATTTTTGGTCCTGCCCCCTCCAACAGGTAGGACTTCCGCAAATTCTACAGAAGCCACGCTACACGGCTTAGAAGCAGGACCCCTGACCTCTAAAATTTTGATAAAGGCTGTATCTTCTCAATCCGCTGAGAACGACTTCGAAAAAACCAACGAGGAGCAGACATACCGAAGCCAGGGCTGCGCTGCATCTCCTATATATAAATAATTTAATTTTAATAGCGATGTCACCAGCACACCTGTGTTATCATCGGCTACTATTTTTTTTTCTCAACTAATCAATTTGAGTACAATCCGCATTAACTGGTTTGGCTCCGTATAACCTAGTTTTTTTTTTTACTAATTCGTTAAAATTCGAAGGCCCACTGTGAAGGAAAAGTGTCTGGTGTCTGGCAGCGTAGTGGTTGGACACCTGCAATCTGCCACGACTAGGGGCACGGAAGGGACACCTTACAACTACCGCGGTCGGCTGATAGCAAAGTGGAGAGAGGAAAAGCCCACTCTCTCTCTTTGTAGAGTAGAGGAGGGAGAGACTAGAATATGGCTGCCAGGGAAACCCTCGCCTCTCTAGAAAATGACTTCGTAAACGTTATAATCACTAAAAACGAACATGAGTGACAGCAGAATTGAAAATGACCAAAAAATGACGATGAATACGGATGACCAAGAAAAGAGCCAAGCATTGTTTAGCAAAGAGATACATGGCAAATAATATAAGAACATATGAGGAGAAGGTAAGAAGTAGAAGGGAAGTAATTAATGTCAAGAATATATAATTATAACCCACTGTCGTCGTATAATGATAATAATGCACCACCGCAATTATTTGTAATTGTATTTTCAGCTATGTGAAATTATTTCCTAGAGTTACTTATATATTATATTTTTAATTGGTTTATGCCCTTTATACTTAAGTGCCAACAGCCGCAACAATTTATTTTTAATTCATTTGAATATTGCCAGCCATACCAAAACGAAGAGACAGCGCTTTTTTCCTTTCCCTCTTTCCCTTTTTCATTCACGCCTTCCCTCACTGTGCGGTTCAGGTATCCAACCTGAGTGTCTAGATTATTTTGCCTTTCTATCCCTCATAACCGCACAACGCAAACTGCGGCAAGGACTATACGGAGGTGACTTCATGTAATAGCAGTTGGGCCGATCCGCCAGATATGGTTATCCACACATTATTTCTTCTGTTTAGTCTCTTGGCGGCTCTGAAATCCCGCAGTTTCCTCATGCCTAAGCGTCTGTCAAGGCCTACGTGGAGCTAAGGACGTTAAACTTAGCATATATGCATTAACTACTTACTAACATTAATGTGAATCCTTGATTTTTAGCAACTACCAATTAGAGGCAGAAATTCTTGTTAAGGCATTGCCATTTGAAAGCATAAAGGCCCAAACAGCGACGAAATAATGAGACTTTTTATAGGTCGCGAGATCGCCGCGCCTTCACTGGAGGCTGAGGAAAATGCAGCGAACTGGTGTGAACGTTAAAGCGAAGTGTGAAAATTCCTGTAGGGCATGCATATTTTTGTCCAACTAACGTAGCCGATCAGCAGGCAGGGAAACCACATGCTGTGCATGGCAGTATGAATCTTGCATTTCAAATACAAACAACCATTTCTAATTAAGTGGACGTCACGCAGCTAGCGGACGTCCGGCAGAACTTGCACCTTGCTCTCCACGACAATGGCGATTTTTAAGTGCAAATCACCGACTCATCGCTGGTAGAGGCCACAGAAGCTTTCGTGTATGCAGGGAATTTCCGTGACTTTCTGGCCCCCTGTACTATAGTACAGGGGGCCAGAAAGTCACGGAAATGCATTGCTTTCTGTCAGTGTACATCACACAGCCCCAAATGTCAGGGCCTGCCTAGCACATCTCTGTTCTCCCATGCAAGCGGATCTCTGAGTCTCAGCCCTCGTCTGCCGGCCCTGAGAATAGTCAATTTTTGTAGCGATAGCTATATTAGGGTAGCATTTCGAGACTTCAGCGTGGCGGCGCCGCCACGCTGTCACATGGTTGATAACGTAATGCGGAGCAGCTGCCCGCGGCGCGGCGCCGGCAGCTGATCACGTGGTTCGTCACGTGTTTGGTCACATGACCAGCCACGTGGTACTGAGATCTTTGATACCCCAGCAAGGGTTTCAAAGATCTTGTACTGGTGACCGGAACGCGGAAGCTCTGTCGAAGGTGCGGCACTCGTGCAATTGTTCAACCCCAGCGTGACCAAAGGGGACCACACTGATAGCGCACTTCATCGTCTGAGGACCGGAACGAATACGCTTATGGTGGTCGCTGCTTCCGGCATTCCTGATCGAACACGTGGGGACGCTATTGTCTCTGCATCCGATGTTCCTGCAGCCACGTTTCTTCCAGAGGGCTCACCCACCCTCACGGTGGTCCTCAGGAAATCCTCGCCATGCCCAACTTCGCCGAACTCCACAGCAGGAAGGAAGCGCGGGCACAACAATAGCTAGTCGTGGCGTCAAAGCGTAGGGGAGGAGGGGGCGATGCGGTGGAGTCGGCGGCGGTCGCGCCGCCGGTGGCGCAGCTGTGACGTCACGCGCGGCGCTCCTAGGGCGAAACTCGCGCTTTCGCAGTAGGAACAGATGGCCATGACGGGCGAAATCGCTCCGGCTAGCGTGGTGTAGCTTTCGCTACAAAACCGCCGCACTCACCAAAGCCTCTGTATGGAGGGTATACGGCGCATTGGAGCGGGGGTATATGCGGCGGAAGTATGACATACTACTTGGCTAAATTTCTTGTGTGTCTCCCGGAATTTTGATTTGCGGGCGGAATTACGACGTGAAGATGGTTTGACCGAGCCTAGGCTATGGATCCGCTGTATGGGACCCGCACTATCTTAGCCGCATAAACTATATAGAATAAGTACAAATTCGCGCTGCAAGATTCATCCATTCTTCATGCTCATGAGGCGAGAGCGTTTCATGTTTGAATTATAAATCTGTGGAATTTCTCCTCCCTCTATTCACCGCCACGTAACCACGCTTTCAGTGTAGCACATGCTGCGTTACCCATCACTGAATCGAGCACCTTACATTACACCAATGTCGTACGTCTCATCGCAGCACTCACTTGCTTCAAGTTTCTCGTGCGCGTGCCTCAACTGTTATTTCTTTATATCCTTTCTATGACACGCTAAAGACTGAGACGTCCTTCTCCAACATATTGATGACGTGACTTAACTAGCATCGCTCGCCGAAAATTTATAACTTCCTACTTATCGAAACCCTATGTCGCAATATTACTTTTTCTTTTTTATTGCTGATTCCAGCCCTTATGTAATGCCTCCATGAGGGGTCCTCTGTAAGGAAATAAGACGACATGAAATGAAACAGCATACTGCTATTTATCTTTAAGAAAAGTTTTCCTCCAAGGGATGATGTCAGAAGTGATATCCATGCACTCCAGTTTATTGAATAGTTTACCATGCGGCACTTTATCAAAGGACCTATCCCCTATAAAATACCGAAGATGGGCATGCACTCCCTCTCTCAGACAGCCTTATCCCGGAATAAATTTATCTGCGGCTAAAGTAGTCCATAAGCGAGGATGTCCTGCTTCACTAGCGTCGTAGCGGTAAAAAAGTACGGGAATCCTCTTGTGTGTGTCAGCTTGTTTCAGTCGGCGACAGTAGCTGTGATGGTTATCTTTGCGATTGCGACCTT
This sequence comes from Amblyomma americanum, assembly GCA_030143305.2. Lineage (NCBI taxonomy): Eukaryota > Metazoa > Arthropoda > Arachnida > Ixodida > Ixodidae > Amblyomma > Amblyomma americanum. The sequence goes on from JARKHS020015213.1 coordinate 44,713, forward strand.
TGTATGAGGTGCAACTCGCTCACCACCCCTGCGTGAGACGACGAAAGGGTGAGCAGTCTTGCGCTTCGTCTCTTTGGGAACTGTTGTTTGGATACGGAGACACGTACTACAGTAAGTTTGACAATTAAGAGTCGTTACGTCGTGGAAGGTTGTGGACGGAACGCAGGGATGCGAATGTGTTCGATGGCAAACACAGGTGTATTTTTATTTTACTGAAATGTGTGCAGTTCGGGGACACCGGAACAGGTCGGCGGCTGCCCAAACAGCGCTACCAAACATCTAACGCTCGTTACTTCAACGTCTTCCAAACAGTGACGGCGTATATTTTTTTTAACCTGCATTGTAACCTATTCTCTATTTCTACTGTACAGTCATCAGCTCGTCTGCCTAGAGCGCCTTGGCTGCGTATACATGTGCTGCGCCTACGGATGTCTGGTTTGAGATAGCATGCATCTGGGCATGCGTCGGCCGTTTGATGTGACTTGCATCATCTTTATCGCCGCGCCGGTCACCAGTCGCGATCGCGAACGATCTCCGGTGAACGCGTTACAGCCCCAGGAACCAATGATAACACGTCTCGGCCAAAGCAAAAAATTTTCGGCAACGTAATGTGTCGAATTTTATTTCGTTCAATTACCTCTCTGTCTTGACCTGCAGGGGGTAGGGGCCCTGAAAAGGGGAAAGCCGGTATCACAGCAAAGCCTACTTGCGCTTGCACGTGGCTGCGGCTCGCAAGAGGGCATTCTCCTCTCGCGCCTCTTCAAGCTCTGACCTGAGATTTTCGATAGCGATGTTTGCCCTTTGAAGCTCGGATTCGAGCGTTATGACAGCATTCGACAACTCAATGAGCCGGTTTGCCATAGCTGCGTCCATCGCCTTCTTGGCAGCCCGGGACTTCCTGGCCGATTCATTGTTCCGTCTGCGGCGCTCCAAGTACGCCGGGTCCCTGTGGTCTTTCGGACCGGAACTTGTGCGGTTCATCGGCCCGACGGTGCTGGCGCATTCTTCAGAAAGGCACCCAACACGTAGCATCGGCCATCGCGTACAAGTAGCCTTGTCACGGAGCTTTGGACGGGGACGCCGTTGACGGGGACTGACAGCTGGACTACAAGTCCAGCGGCTGCTCCTGGTCCCTTGGCAGAGCTTTGGCCGCATGAATCTGAAGACGCCAAAGGCAAGGGCACCTCTCCCATGCACCGGAACGGTGCATGGGCGATGATGACGTGTAAGTGTCCAGAACTTCCCTAAGTATTCTAAGGATTACTAATGGGGACAAAAAGAGAAATCGGTGAAAGCAAACATCACGTATGCCTAACACCACAAACACGTTGGCATATAAAGACTGCAAAACATACGCCTAAAAAATATTCAGTCGAAAATTTTCCAAAAAGAAAAGGCAATAGTAACTTCATTCTTATATTATTCCTTTTCGAAAGGGGTTTACGCATAATAGCTTGTAGCTACCAGGCGTTCAAGAAGGTCATTAAAGATCTCAAAAAGGGGCGCACATAGTGTGAGTAAGGGCAAAAACATGAAAAAGTTCACCAAAAGGCAGATCAACTTGATTATACATCCCACCTGACTTGCCGTGCATGACGGTGGACGGAATGCGTTCGTACATTAACAGTGTTCGCATTCCTATGTGGCCGACAAAAATGACCGAACTATAAAACCGATGAAAGCTGAAGCATCATCGTTGTCGTACCGCTGCGCACTAAGACATGACTCAGGTAACCTGTATGCCGGATGCACATTTCATACGCTTAACAAAGAAACAGACTATACGACAAAATACTATACACTGCAGGTATGGAATTATATGGGAGGCGCAGATGTGTTAGTAGACCGACACTATGCAGGTAGACCGACACTATGCAACAACTACATACAAGTGTGCGACTGATATGCGAACACTTATATCTATTGCCTGATCGGTATAAGATTGCGCTCCCTCGAAGAGGATTTGCCCTCTGGAATTCCGCTCCGGAGACGCCTTGGCGTCATGCTCGGAGAGCGAAAACGCCGGGACGGCATCTCGGGTGACTTCGGCTATGGCGTAGGCGGATGTTAAAGGGCATTGATGCTGTGGTCTTCAGGAAAGTAGGAGTACATCATGGACCTGGAGCCTTCTTCGTCACACACGGCGGCGGCTGTACTCCTGCACAACAAGTCCATCGCCTGTTCTTGACAAGATTGCACTCCCACAACGAGGCTTCGACCGGTGGCATCCTGCTCTGTAGTCGCCAGCCGCGAGGACTGCGCTTGGGTCCAGAAGGGCTGGTGGCCGTAGCCTGCCATTGCGCGTGCGGTCTCCAGAGCCCAGGATATGCTGCAAGATGAAAAAGAAACGAGGAGAAAGAGTCAGGAGGCTGGGCCCCTGGTGTCAGCCACCTTATGAAGGACAACAGCATGACGGAGGCGGTCTGAGAGCTTGTATAAAACCTCTTTTCAGCATGGAATTGACGACAAAAGGCACAGCAGATGCCACTGAAAGGTGTTATCCTTTAGTGGAGGGTGAATCTATTTTCACAATGCAAGTGAAAGACGTATGTGTCTTATTATGCATTCACCTTGAAGCGATATATTGCGCAAACGTTTGCAATATGAGAGTAGGATGACTTTGCGACGCTGATATGGGTTGCGTGATAAAGCCCCCGCGTTCGTTAATTGTTTCTAATTCAAACTGGCTTGCTCTGGTGCTAGGCGCAAATTGCTTGTTATGCCAGGCTGCGAAAGCTTGACGAACCTTTGGAGGCTTTTTGAAAGAAGCTGCACAAAAAAAAATGAATATCAAATAAAGCTGCCAGCGCCTACAGAGCTGGTTTTCCTGTTTCTATACATGCTTCGCTGTTGTCGCGTCCCTTGTATTAACTACTACTCTGCTTCCCAAATCTACCAAAGACCAATGAATGACCAAAAAACATTGCTGCTGAGTAATACAAGGCGCCTGCCAGATTATCAGAAAACGGCATCTCTTGCAAAGAACCAAAGCATGAGCTGTTGGGCTAACTAGCTTAGCATGATAACCAAACAGCTCAACTGTGCACATGGACGGGTATAAGCTAACTGCCCGCGTACTGCTTGAATTCCTACAAGAATTGAAACGACACGCTCGCCAGCAGAATGCAGGCTAATCAAGGGTTCGACAGAATCCTGTCTGGCGAGGGGAAGCATATTGGAAGCACAAGAAACATACACTCGCCAAAGAAAAATATTTAAGACATGACTTTTCGAGACCCGTACGGGTCCCTTGTTCACAAGGAGGATGGGCGGAATGGGCCGCTACTTATAAGCGGACTTGAATGCACAGTGAGTGGGCGTAGATATCGGGGAGATTCCCTCTCGTCCTGTTGCTAGCATTCTTGGTCGTCTGTATGTAAAATGATTCGAGAAGTAATCGTGAAGATAAAGGTTTCTTCGTGTCCAAGATTGTGGCGTTCTCCCAGTCATTGGAGTGCTGCATCATTTGGGCATGCTCTGCAAGTGCGACCTTTCTCGACGTCATTCTTGTGTTACCTTACTCTTATTTTAAAATCGCCTGACTCGCCAATGTATGATGTATCGCAATCTTTGTAGGGGATCTTGTATACAACGCCGGGGTAACATGTGCGCTCTAGGCGGTCCTTCACGTGACACAGCTGCTGTTTCAGCTTGCTGGACGGTACGTGCGCAATTCGAACGCCGTATTTGGCAAATATACGCGCCAGAGCCTCACTTCTACCTCGGGAATACGGGACAGTCGCGCGTTTCTGTTGCCCAACAAACTGGGGCTGAGCAGGTTCCTTGCAGGCTGCTTTGGCCAACGGCTACTAGGAAGTAGGTAAAGGAGCGTTCACGTAACCCTAACTGCTTAAAAGGAAACGACAAAATGCACGACAGCGAAAACGCCGCTATTTTTCACAAGCGGCACTCGAAAGCGATTCGTATTAAACTGCCGTTCAAATAACAAAAAAAAACAGCAGATTAGCTTGCTTGAGCTCTCGATTCTAGTATAGAGGACAGAAATTTAGGGCATGGTTATTCTCCCGGCAGTAGTGAGAATTCTGCCCCCTCAATTCTCACGGCACTCGCCTCTCATTGGCGGTACGTGATTACATGATAACTGCCGGCAGGATAAGATGTTCTCATCCAACAGGAAGCCGTGTTGCGGCAAAAAATTGCGTTCCCCAAATTTTCTTGCTGTGGATGAACACATGATAATTGCCGGTAGAATAAGATTTTGTTAATTTCCCGACATCTTTTTTTCTATTGTCACGGCATGGATTCAGCGTTGGCGCAGAAGTCGACCCCGTCAGCGGAGCGCTTCGGGCTTTTCACCTCTCGGTCCAGCCATGCATGTTGCCTCACGTACTTTTCCTTTTCCGACGCATATGCTAATAAATAGTATTGTTATTAGCACTGTTAGGCATTGCGTGAACTTTTCATCTAACGATGAACCTCAAGAACGCACACGAGGCAAGATTTGGGCAGTCGTCACGTGACCAGTGCGCACCCAACGAGAGGCGAGTGCCGTGGGAATTTTGGAAACGCCATTCTCACGACTGCCGGGAGAGTAGCCACTCCCAAAAATTTAACAAGGTCCTCTGACTTCAGTGCGCGTCCTAAAAAGTGTGCTTAGCGCGGTCTTACTACAATGGCATACGGCACCCACATACAGACGGCGCACGTGTTTGCTTTTTTCTTTGGTGGCAGGAAATAAAGCTGCCTAAATAAGAGCACGAACAAACAGCACTCAGTCTTATACCAACAGCTGATGACACCAAATTCCAAGTTGAATTTATGCAGATTTACCCCTATCTGTAGGTTTCACATTGGTAGTTTACGGGCGGTAGCAGTTTTTTCTCGCGTCTTCTTGCCATTCGTAAACAGCAATAATGATGTAACAATCTGACGTCCACTCCTACCAATGGAAAACGTCGGTAGTATAAAAGGCATAGCGAATGGTGCTCGTATTGCGCAAGGAGAGGTTATGGGAATGAACAGTTTTGTCAGGAAACAATCGCATACCGAAAAGCCCACGATGTCCTCCCACCGTCGCAGATCACAGACGCCGCAAGTCACGAACTGCACTCAATGAGTAGAAACGCAACTGTGGTGTCCAGCTTGGCTGCGATTCTCTTTCGCTTATATTCGAAGAGGGGGAGGGGGGGGAGGGGGTGGCGTCACTGATAGCAGCCAATGGATGGATGATAGGAGCGTCCTCTTTGAAACAGGGTAATGACAGTTGCCCCTATATCGGCTTTTTTTTCTTTATTTTGGTTTATAGGTGTTGTAAATTGTCATTAAAATTCGTCATTTGTTTTAAATATGTTTTCCTACACGCTTAATCTAATCTCACCCGTGTGCCTTTGAGCCACCAATCTTCCAATCGCTTTTCGCGATTGGCGACGAGGATCTGCGCCTCCCCGTGGTCATTGGCTCAAGCTCCGAAAGTGGCAGGGGAGAAGGAGGGAAGGTTTCTACCGCCATCATCACACGAGATCAGAAGGAGCAAGGGCGATGGTTCGGGCTTACACTGGGTAAATCACGCGTGGTTCAAAACCCAAAACAACCAAGGGAGAAGAAAGCAACCTGCCGCGGTAGCTCAGTGGTTAGAGTGCTCGGCTACCGATCCGGAATACCCGGGTGTGAACTCTACCGCGGCGGCCACGTGCTGTGCGATGTCAGTGCGCGTTAAAAATCCCCAGGTGGTCCAAATAATTGCGGAGCCCTCCACTGCGGCACCTGTTCCTTTCTTGGCGTTCGAATTTCGATGGAGGCAAAATTCTAGGGGCCGATGTACTGTGCGATGCAAGTGCACGTTAAAGAACCCCAGCTGGTCTAAATTTCCCCAGACCATCTCTACGGCGTCCCTCATAGCGTGAGTCCCATCCATGTGTTAGCAGCTTCAGCAGGGCAGCAACAGCATGTACAATGTTTGGTATTGTGTTCGTGACCTTGGAAACCCGCCCCTCTTTCCTGATCTCCCCCCCCCCCTCCCCCCGTTTCTTGGCCTGCGTCGGCGGTCTGCCGACGTGAATCATCTTGTGTGTCAGCTTGTTTCAGTCGGCGACGGTAGCAGTGGTGGTTATCTTTGTGATTGCGACCTTTGTATGCGGTGCAACTCGCTCACCACCCCTGCGTGAGACAACGAAAGGGTAAGCTGTCCTGCACTGTGTCTCTTTGGGAACTGTTGTTCGGATACGGAGACGCGTAATACAGTAATCAAGTTTGACAATAGCCGCCACGGTGGCTGAGTGGTTATGGCGCTCGGCTGCTGGCCCGAAAGACGCGGGTTCGATCCCGGCCGCGGCGGTCGAATTTCGATGGAGGCGAAATTCTAGAAGACCGTGTACTGTGCGATGTCAGTGCCCGTTAAAGAACCCCAGGTGGTCGAAATTTCCGGAGCCCTTCACTACGGCGTCTCTCATAGCCTGAGTCGCTTTGGGACGTTAAACCTCCATAAAACTAAAACCAAACCAAGTTTGACAATTATGAGCCGTTACGTCGTGGAAGGCTGTGGACGAAACACAGGGATGCGAGTGTATTCGGTGGCAAATGCAGGTGAAAGAAAACGAGTATATTTGTATTTTACTGGAATGTGTGCAGTTCGCGCAGCACGGAAAAGGGGCCGCCGCCCGAACAGCGCTACCAAACATCTAACGCTCGTTACTTCAACGTCTTCCAAATTGTGACGGCGTATTTTTTTTTTTTTACGCTGCATTGTAACCTCGTCTCTATTTCAACTGTACAGTCGTCAGCTCTTCTGTCTAGAGTGCTTTGGCTGCGTATACATGTGCTGCGCCTACGGATGTCTGGTTTGAGATAGCATGCATCTGGGCATGCGTCCGCCCTTTGATGTCACTTGCATCATCTTTATCGCCGCGCCGGTCACCAGTCGCAATCGCGAACGATCTCTGGTGAACGCGTTACAGCCCAGGGAACCAATGATAACACGTCTCGGCCAACGCAAAAAATTTTCGGCAACGTATTGTGTCGAATTTTATTTCCTTCAATTACCTCTCTGTCTTGACCTGCGGAGGGTAGGGGCCCTGAAAAAGGGAAAGCCGGTTTCACAGCAAAGCCTACTTGCGTTTGCACGTGGCTGCGGCTCGCAAGAGGGCATTCTCCTTTCGCGCCTCTTCAAGCTCTGACCTGAGCTTTTCGTTAGCGACGTTTGCCCTTTGAAGCTCGGATTCGAGCGTAATGACAGCATTCGACAACTCAATGAGCCGGTTTGCCTTAGCTGCGTCCATCGCCTTCTTGGCAGCCCGGGACTTTCTGGCTGATTCATTATTCCGTCTGCGGCGATCTAAGTACGCCGCGTCCCTGTGGTCTTTCGGACCGGAACTTGTGCGGTTCATCGGTCCAACAGTGCTAGCGCATTGCTCAGGAAGACATCCAACACGAGCTGAAACGCCGATGACGCCGGCAGCGACTGCAGATGAAGAGGAGCTGCTGCTGCCCGAAGATGTGCGGATGTTTGTCACCGTGCTCCAGCCGAAGGATTCCCTAGCATCAGCCATCGCGTTCAGGAAGCCTTGCGACGGAGCCCCAGACGGGGACGGCGTGGATGTGCACTGACTCCCGGACGACAAGTCCACTGGCTGCTCCTGGTAGGATTTTCGTTCCTTGGCAGAGGTGTGGCCGCAAGAACCCGAAGACGCAGAAGGCAATGGCGCCTCGTCCACGCACGGGAGGTGGCAGTTGTGGCGATCCATTTCGGCTGCCATCAAGGTATCAAGAGGACAAACTCTTCTGCATGGGGGAGAGAAGAAACACAAAAGAAAGGCTTTAAATGAACCGAACACTGACCAAAACTTGTCGTCAGGTTATGACGGAAATAAAGATATCGCGCCTAAAATTCTATTTATTGAGCTCTGCAATACCAAAGAAACGGGAATTTATTATTGTAAGTCAGCGCTGAAAATCGCATAAAAAAGCAATCTTGCGGTGAAATCCGCTATTATCACTGTAGCCCACCACGTGACCACGTCCTGGTAAAATATCGCTTATTTTTTTGAAGTGCACTGTTTTTTTCTTGCGCAAGTGTTCTCTATTCTATTCGTTGGATTCCTTAACCACAATGATCAATGCGTCTGCGATTATTATCATCATCAGCCTGACTACGCCCAGTGCCGGGCAAAGGCCTCTCCCAAGTCTCTCCAAGTAATCCTGTCCTTTTCCAGCTGCGCCCGTCGTATGTCTGCAAACTTCTTAATCTCATCCGCCCACTTAACTTTCTGCCGTCGGGAGGGAGGGGGGGAGGGGGGGGGGGGCAAGAAACCCATGTCGCTAAGAAGCAAATTCGATCTGTGCACAGTGACTAAAATTTCGGTTCGTATGGCTATTTTAAAATAGTTAAACATTAAAAGGTTCGCCTCGTTCGTTGATTTAAATAGTCGGTAGAGAAACACGGGACGTTGTGGACCACGGCCAGAGTTAGCAGCTGCTGTAAAAAGCCTTTCTTTCCTAACCTAAACTGACCCCAACTCAAAATTATAAGGTGAAGAATTGCGGCGCACCTGACTTGTTTAATCCAGTCAAAATTAAAATATTGACCTTGTTAACTGCCGTGAATTGCCAGTAGTGTAAAACTGGACGTTGTGAACCACGGCAAGTGCTTGTAACTGCTGTTAAAACATTTTTCCTAACCTAAGCAAGAAGGAAATCATGAGGCAAACATATAAGATGAATTTCGGTACACCTGGCTTGTTTAATATAGTCGAATATTGAACTATTGGCCTTGTTAAGTGCTGTGAATGGCCAGTAGAGTAAAGCTGGACGTTGTGGACTGCGGCCAGCGTTAGCAGCTGCTATAAAAACTTTTTTCCTAACCTAAGCAAGAAGGACATCATGAATGAAAGTTATAAGGTGAAAAATTTCGGTAGACATGACTTGTTTAAAATAGTAAAACATTAAAATATCGATCATGTTAACTGTTGCGAATGGCCAGTCAAGTAAAACCGGACATTGTGGACAAAATGCATCAACCTTATTATTTTGCTTCACTATCACCTTCTTATGCAAAAGCGAAAGAAGCTTTAACAATAGCTGAACACTGGCATCGATCCGTAGCATCCTGTATTACTCCACTGATAATTCAGAGCATTGAACATAGTCAACTGTTTAATGTGTGACTATATTAAAGAGGGATGATGTGTCAAAATTCTTCGCTGTATAATTCTGTCACATTATGAGCTCCTCGTTTAGGCGAACAAAAAAGCAGTTGGTAACACTGGCCGTGTTCCGCAGACTCGCCTATTACTCCTGACCATTTGCAGCAGTAAATAAAGTCAATATTTTTATCTTTCACTCTTTTAAACAAGCAAGATGTAAGAAAACTCTTCACCTCAAAATACTGCGTCAACATTAGATTCCTGTTCAGGTAACAAGTCCTCGACAGCAGTTGCTGAAACTGGGCATGCTCCACAGCATACTGTATATTCACTGCTGACTTTTCACAGCAGTGATCAGGAAGTTTCATGCCACATTCGTTTCTTTGCAGACCACTGCGTTGTCTGCCAACCTATAACTATAACACAACGAAGGAAAACACACGCATACGTAACGGAGTCGGTTCCAAGAGAAAGTAAGCGTAGCAGGGGGCGGCAGAAGGTTAGATGGGCGGATGAGATTAAGAAGTTTGCAGGCAAAGGGTGGATGCAGCTGGCAAAGGATAGGGTTAATTGGAGAGACATGGGAGAGGCCTTTGCCCTGCAGTGGGTGTAGTAGGGCTGATGATGATGATGATGACGTGTGACAAACTTTGAGTGCCGAAACTGGCAAACTCCTGCAATTCGTTTTACCAGTGAACACCATTTCTTTAAGACTTCGACGGTATGAAACGGGGCTTCTATGACGAATCACTCTGACTCCATCCGCGCCTAAAAAGTAGTCCAAACTCAGAGAAAATTATATCCAAGTTCCCGAACACTCAGGGCGTCACAGCTTCTAGCGTGATTTTCAATGCTGTCATTTCATTTCATACTGCTCTTTGTTTTCATCTAAACACTGAGTGAGGATTGGAGAAGAACGAATGATACTTGGTGACGTAATATCATTTCCTGGATGAACTACTTTCGCTGCCTCAGTAGCATAGCGGAACAAGTATGAAATTGAGCATGATCGTTCCGTATCCAGTGATCTAAATCTGTCCTGCCACAGGAGATGTACACCCATATCATGTAGGTGTTGCTCTAGAGGAGTGTACTCCGCATACATTTCCTTGCACAGTAATTATTGTTGTGAGTTACATTTGTCCAAATGGCCTACTCGAGCTGGCATAATAGTTCATTGGTTAACAGGCAGGGCTGCTAAAATGAAAAAGGCCGGTTCATTCGGGTCGCATTTGGATACCGGCGAAACAGACGAAAAATTAAAGGAGAGGCGGTTGCCATGAGCACTCGTCCGACCACAGCATAGCACGAAGAAAAATGACAAAAAAATGGGCATGACCCTGAGTCAGGTGTAAATCACTCACGCAGACTTGACAATAAAACTCTTGTAAGCCTCTTGGACAGCGCTTAGCCTCTGCGTGCAATGCCCAAAGGAAGGGGGAAACAGAAAGCTGGCGATAATACACCTCATCTAAAAACGTTGGTCTCATTATGCATATGTTATCTTGATAGGCCTAACTCGAAGATGTTATATCGAGCTTGGATTACGATAGAGGTCGGAAAATAGTGGTGCGTCTCCTAGGAAGCGAAGTCGGAACTAAACAGTTCCGAAATAAACGAATACTGCCGCCCGGATGTTGCTTGGCTTCCAAGCACTATGAAAACAACATGATCGCCCACAGAATGAAGGCTACTTTGCCCAAGGAAGTTAATTATGGCGCGTTCACATAACGCTAACTGCTAAAAAACAAGCAAGACGAGAATCCACGACACTGAACAAGCGTGCACCTGAATAGCGAATCTTTCGAAACTGCTTGTCATGTAAAGAAAATAATAGCAGATGTGCTTGTCTGAGCAATCTTTCAGGTCATCAGATGCAACGCAGTCAAAGCTAGCGCTCTTGTTTGCGCTGCCTGCATCCGCAACCAAAAAGTAGTGCGTTCGTTGTGGTGAGCGAAACAGCAAATGCTTTTCCTGCACGCTTATTACATGACACATTTGTCTTGAGCGTGATTCAATGCACTCTTATTGCTGACATCACGCTGTCGCTTCTTGTCGCTGAGACCCGACGGCCACACAACAAGCGCGGAATAACACGGCTCCCTTTATTCTCCCGCGCGGACTACTTCCGTACCTTTCACAGCGTTGCACCTGATGTATGGAACGGAGTAGCTAGCTAATGAAGAGAGATGCCAGGTTGAAATTCTTGAGACTTCGGAATATGATGGAAACAATGAATAACTGCGCAAAAAGGACGGGACAAGCGCAGACTAACAACTGGTTTATTGCACCAACGCCTCCTTCCTTCGACAACAAAGCGCATGCGCAACAACCACACAGACAAAAGCCATAATCATCTCGTCAATCCAAGAAACTCCAACTCCTTGCGAAACAGGTGTATCGAAGCCTCGCTAATACATTTGTCAGGCCCTAATCTCGCGATTCCAAAGGCTTCGATAACTTCACGTTCTTTCCTATCCCTCGCGCATCCGATAATCTTAGTCCTTTTTGCGCAGTTATTTATTGTTTCCATTATGTCGTACCAACTAGCCCCTCACCGCAATCTTCTAGATTTCGGAATATGTTAAGATTTCACATAGGTAGTTTACGACCGGGGGCCATTTTTTTTCTTCCGTTTTCATACCTTTCGTAAACAGCAAAAATAGTACTTCCTAAGGCGCACGCCTTTATGGAGAAAATGTTAATATATAACACAAAAATTAGCGCTCGTGTTGCGCTAGCGGTGATTGTGGCAGTGCATGCTGTTTTGTAAGAAAACAAGCACTTACCGAAAATCTCAAGATGTCGTCCCACGGTCGCAGATTCCAGACGTCGGAAGTCACGGACTCTTCTCGGTGAGTGGAAGTGCAGCTATGATGGTTAGCTCAGCTTCGATTCGGCCCCACAACTATTCAGGGTGGCGACGTCACTGATGACAGCAAATGGGCGGCGAGGATGAACGACTTCAAGTGGTGGTGGACTAAAGCTCCCGAAGAGGCGGGTCGAAACAAGGGAAGCTCTCCAGTGCTGTCATGACATGTGACTGGAAAGAGAAAGAATTCCTGGAAGACTGCACCCTAGATGACCTCAGCGTTCACATGAATGCAACAGAAAAGTCCACTGTTTGAGGGAAAGTGGAAACAACTGCCGAGTGTAGGGTATGAGTCATGTCCTTTCCTTCTTAAAAGCTGCCTTTTCTTCTAAAAGGTTGATGTCGCGACTGGGGACCGGACCCCCATTCCCCTTGCCTCCGATGTGCAGAGCAGTGACCAGGGCTTCCTAACAATAGGCAACAAGAAGGGACAGAGTGCCGCGCCTTGGACGCCCACTAAACGGGAAGGGTGCGCCGGTGGAGGTTCTCTAGAAATATGAGGTCACGAGGCAGTACACAAAAGTCGTGGGCTAAACATGTCTGTGAATTTTCAGCAGCATGATCTCCGCCTTCACAGTGCTTCCAGGTACTAGGCGATAATCCTTTGACAAAGCAAAGACGTATTGGTGTACCGTATATACCCGAATATAACAAGACGGTCAAATTTGCGGCCGCGGAACAGGCCAAAAAGAGCGCCAATGACGACAATAACTCGAGAAACGAGGCCGCAGTGTACTGAAGCTGGGTACAATTTTGCTATCTAGGGAATTTCGTCTCGATCATCGCTGGGGTGTTTAAGAGACAGCAACTCAAACGCTCTGCCATTAAAACAAAGCGTCTCCCAGTAGTTCAATCGTCCTGCGAATGTCGGTGACCGTCCGCGCCAGCATTTAAGCGAGCCGTCGTCTAACGCACGGAGCCATAAGCAAATTGCGTAGCAGCACGCGAGTTTTTTCTTGCTGAAAGGTCCGTCAGGTATACTGAGGAAAACACCGATATCTCCTTTTCAAGTGCAATAGCAGCGCCAAGCTTTCCGTGTACTCGAATCGAATTGTTGCTTGTGCGCTGCGAGCGCACAGCGTTTCTACCAAACTTTAATAGCACGAGACGAAGGGCTTTACGCCTCGAGTGCTCTACTGCGTTTTCTAGGGAGTATGCGTCGCATTCGCGCTCGGCCCACAAATGTGCGGTCTCCGGTGAATAGTTTCTCCTCCGTCGATGCTCCAATATATGACGGGCCTTTCCGGTGGCCGTAGTTAAATGTTCACGGTTCGGAGAATCCATTAGCATGATGACCTGCACGATGCCATCAATGAATTGGCGAATAATTATGGCATAGCAAGCCTTTGTCTCAGCGTAATATTCGATTACAACGGTAGGGACGACTGTTTAGGTCAATTTTCAGCTTAAAAAATCTTGTAATAGTCGAGTAAGCACTGTAGACATATGCCATCTTACCGGAAGCCGGCTGCGCAAGCAATAAAAAACAAGCAAGCGAGAAGCTAAAAAGGAAGCAAGAAGAAAATGCACGACGCTGAACGAACCTACACCTGAATAAAGAATTTTGAAACCTCCGTTCATGTAAGAAAAAAATAGCAAATAGAAATTGGCTAGACGGTAAAAAAACTAAACGATGTCCACTGACAGGACTCCGCATCCTTTAATCTTTGCTTACCGTGGTCTTACTGCAATGACATGCGACACCAACATAGAGACGGCACATGTTTTGGCTTTCGGGGCATGCTCTAAAAGCCGCGAAAATAAGCGCACCAACAAAAAGCACTGAGCCTTACACAAACATTTAATGAAGAGAAATGCCAGGTTGAAATTCTTGAGACTTTTCCATATGTTCAGATTTGACATTGGTAGTTTTCTTCCGTATTCACTCCTTTCGTAAACAGCAATAATAGTACTACTTAAGGTGCACGCCTTTATAGAGAAAGTTTTAGTACATAATAGAAAAATTAGCACTCCTATTGCGCAAAGGGTGATTGTAGCAGTGCATGACGTATTGTAAGAAAACAAGCTCTTACCGAAAATCTCAAGATGTCGGTCCACGGTCGCAGATTCCAGACGTCGCCGGTCACGGACTGTTCTCGGTGAGTCGAAGTGCAGCTCTGGTGGTTTGCATGTGCTGCGATTCTGCACCACAACTATTCAGGGTGGTGACGTCACTGATAACCGCCTATGTGCGGCGAGGATGAACGACCCCAGTGGTGGCGGACTAAAGCTCCCGAAGACGCGGGTCGGAACAATGGACGTTTTCCAGTGCTGTCATGACATGTCAGTGGAAAGAGAAAAAAGCCCTGAAAGGTGACCTCAGCTTTTCCAAGAATGCGGAAGGAGTTGATCCCAGTCCATTTTTTTTTAGGGAAAGGGGGAAATTCCAAGCAGCAGTGTAGAGGATTAGTCACCCCTTTTCACCAGAGTGTTTGCTCTTTCTTTCGAAAAGCCACGCCCTTAAACTGGGAATGGGACTCCAGGCCCCTTGCCCTCAATGTGGGGACAACGACCAACCCTTTGCAGTAAGGGCCACGAGAACAAAGGGCCACGCCTTAGACGCCAAGCAAACTCGAAGGGTGCAGCAGTGCAACTGCTCTTGAAAATGACGTCATGTAGACAGTACGCAGGAGCCATGGACTAACCACGTCACGCAGCATGACCTTCGCGTTCGTGCTGTTTCCAGGTACCAGGCGATAATAATCTTTTGACAGGTCAAAGACGCATTAGTGCACCATGCGGCCGCGGAACAGGCCAAAAAGAGCGCCAATAACGACAAGAACTCGAGAAACGAGGCCGCAGTGTACTGAAAGCTGGATATGAATTTGCTAACTAGAGAATTTCGTCTCGATCATCGTTGGGGTTCTTAAGCGACTGCAACTCTAACGCTTTCTCATTAACGCACAATTTGACCGTCTTCGGCATAAATTTAGCGAGCGGTTGTCTAACGCGCGAAGCCGTAAACAAATTGCGTGGCAGCACGCGTGCTTTGTGTTGCTGAAAGCTCCGTCAGGTATACTGAGGAAAATACCGAGATCTCCTTTTCTGGTGCAATAGCAGCGCCAAGGTTTCCGTGCACTGGAATCGAATTGCTGCTGTTGGCATGTGAGTTCGATGGCGCTGCGAGCGTTCAGGGTTTCTGCCAAACTTTAAAAGAACTAAACGAAGGCCTGAACAACTCGAGTGTTCTACCTCGTTTTATAAGGGCGATGCGTCGCATTCGCGATTGGTGTGCAAATGCGTAATCTCCTCTGCGAATAGTTTCTCCTCTCCTGATGCTCCAGTATGTCACGGGTCTTCCCGGTAGCCTTAGTCAAATGTTTGCAGCTCGGAGCCTCCAACGGACGTCCAATACGGCATTCCATCCACTTTTTTCTTTGGTTCCTTTCTCCGATTACTGAGGTTGGGGTCAGCCTGGCCGACGACATCAATTAATTTGCGAGTAAATGCGGCATAGCATGTATTTGTCTCTGTATGATATTCTATTATAACGCGAGGAACGACCTTTAAGGTCACTTTTCGGTAAAAAAATTATTTGATTTGATTTAATGCTCTAGACGCCGATACGTCTACGCTAAAACGTCAGGGCATGGGACACGAGAGCACCCGATGTCAGAAGTCCCGCGCCAAATTTCTCGCGCCGACCTCCCCACTGTATTTTCCCTGTCTTCAAAATACCCTATAATCGGACGCAGATTAAAAACATAGGAGCTTTTCCCCTACACGACCCCCTTCGTATCAGCGACGTCGGCCGATCCTCTTGACCCTGCTAGTGTGACAAAGCAGGGAGTGGTAGGTGAGAGGGGATAATCCTTCCCTCGGTGGTCCGGGCTAGCTCCCTCTCTGCACTGTGGTGCCGCTCCCTGCAGAGTCATCAGGTTCGGCTTACGCCATTGGCTGGAAGAGGGTGCTTTGATTGACAGGGAGATCCCGCTGTGTCGTTGTGTTGTATCCGATTATAGTTCAGAAGACCCACACAGGACTGCGCCTTTCAATTGCCGCGATGCGTTTTGCCCGCAGTGTTTGCCACGTTTTCGACAGCCCCCGTATAGAATACAACGTGTCAATGTGGCAGGGACTAATTTATGAGCAGCTGTCCTATTTTCGTGCAATGGAGTTCAGTGGCCTATCTTTGCGCCACTGAGTGCAAACTTCTGCGATTTATGTTTCATACCAGGAAGACATCGCAAACGTTGACTGATGCGAGACGGTGACCTAATGGCTGCAAGTAGCCTTTGCGTCATCGGTTTGCATCAACTTTGTGGGCGGGAAAATCGCATTGTACACTTGGCTACGGAGATCGCGCCCAGGTCCGTTCTCTGAAGGCACTTTCTTCTTATCAGTTCCTGATGAGGCACTGGTGCTCTTGCAAGGTGGTGCTGTGCACGTGATCGTGGATGTGAACGCAAGTAAAGAAAATGCGCCTGACTTCCAGCTGAAACGGCTGGCACATGCTCCTGACTAAAGCTCCTGGGGCATTGACCTACAGGGAAAAAAAAGGAAACAATGGGTAAGCGACACAGCTGACCGGAGCAAAAAGCCAGCTAAAAAATGTTGGAAGCCCGGAAATGAACCATTAGTCACGCCCCCTGTTTCTTCGGACATTGTTATCATCTTTCTTGGGCCTATCACCTGCCTGCCTTTGTTCGCCAGGCACTTATGTGGAGAAGTCCTCCTAACTGACCTTCACTCCTGGTTCCCTAACACTTGTTAAAGAACTGCGCGGGACGGCTCGAGAAAAGTGAGTCATGAGACGACATTTGGAAGTGCTGGTGTGTGTGCAAGCCTCAAATATTCGTGGCCTCCTTCGCGCTGTCAAAAAAAAAAAAACGACGGGGGGGGGGGAGGGGGGTCAAAAGTCTCACGTCATAAAGAACCAAATTTGATATGTGCGCTGTGCATAAAATTTGAATTCACGGATCCAGAGAGATGCCGGAACAAGATTTGACCTGCCATGTACTGCATTCGGATAGGCTTTCAGCGTGCATTTCAATTTCGCGTCATTTTCTGAAGGCTTCCGCGAAGCGCAGAGTAACAAAGAGAGAAAAAGAAGGCTATCGGCTTTCTTCGCGTCGTGCATCTTGGGATGCTCGCACCAATCATGTACTAGAGAAATCAAATTATTTCAACTCGGATTAAAGTACAGTTTTTTCTTCGCGTCAATCTGAGATTGAATTAAGCGACTCCTTCACAACTGGGAAGTCCAGGACGGCACGGCGGAAGAAAATAAAGATTATAATCAAAGAAAAATAACAATTATCGCATTCCTGCACATTTTCTTCATCGCTCCATACCCGGAGACATATGAGAATGTCACAAACGCTGGGCGATAGAGCACGACGACATTTTCGCGGAAATGAAACTTTTCCACAAAAATTGCCCTTATTTATAGGCTTCAGGACATTTTTTTCTCTAATAAATATTGCGTTCAAATTAAACAGAATACAAGGAAAGGAAGTTAAATGCGGTTTACAAGCATATAAGCTTGAATAACCAATTCAGTGTTGCAAAAGAAAATTTTGCTTGCCAAAAAACAAGATTTTAGAAAAATATTCGACAAAACTTCTAAACAAACGGTTCTATGTAAAATGAAAAAGAAATGTTGTCATCGTTCTGAAAGGTGCAAAATGTTTGGTACTCTATTGCCCATTGTATGTAAAAAAAAATAACTTCTATCATGAATAGTAGTTTCGCTTTTAAAAACAATCTGGAAACCTATATCGTTGGGCGCTGGAGCGCGGCCCCCTGTATTCCAAGCTGGTTTTCGTCGTCGCCAATGTCATAAAGGAATCCCAGCGGAAAGGAAGCATTTTCACGACTCGCTGCTGCTCGGGTCACTCGATAAAATCAATCGCGGGAAAAGCGGAGTCCTGAGATTGGCGACGTTTTAGAGCGCGCATCGCACATTATAAAGCTGCCAAGAGACTTTGCCGCTACCGCGTTCAAAAATGCTGCCTTGCGTGACAAACGAACTACGTCAAATACAAAAGTTAATTTGTCAAATTACAAGCCAGATGACGCAGCATGCCCCTTAGCGATGCGGAGGGCTCCGAAGTCGAGCGGTGAAGTTACTGTCAGTGGGCAATAAGTGCCGCACCGAGTCTTTGCAGAGCGTAAGCTTCATCGCAAATGAAACTTCCCTTCTTTGACAACAAGCCAGATGCTCAGCGGGCCCGTAATCGGCGTGGAAGTAGGATTGGTAGCGTGAGGTTCTTAAATCGGTGCGCGATGTCATCGTAAGCAGGCTAACGGTGCCCAGTGGACGCGTTAATGATTAAGTTAAATGAGTGCAGATGTCGGAAACAAAACAAGCCTGCAGTAATCGGGGCCGATCCGGAGCCCACCACTGTAAGGCGCCTTTCATGGTCCACATGCGGCTTAGGGACGCCAAACCCAACAAATCAGAGCAGACAATTAACGCTGAACAGAAGTAGCCCCAGTTGCCGAAAGGGCGAACGTGCACATTCACAAACTCAACAATTTAAGCATGTAGTCATAGAAAAACACCCGAAACCGTCGCTCGTTATATTGGCTACTGTATAATGGTTAGCAATTGGGAGCAAAGTATGTAACACTTAAGACTTTGAAAGCAGCAGTATTGTGCGGTCTGAAAACGTCCTTACCGTATGCCACCGCAATAAACGTGCACCCCTAACCGGAATAAGCATATCAGGAAAATATGATGACAGGAAGACATTTCGTAAGGGTAATTTTATTCGCATACGAACCGGTTTCATGTGTTACAATATTTAGTAATATTACACGCGGAATGGGTGATTTTCACGTAAAAATGTCTGCGTCTAAAATTATTCTGGGCTCATTAACAAGTTTCCTTGATGGCACGATTCAGCCACCTCTTTTGATTAATGGTGCCGAGTTTTAGCCAAACATTTTGTATTAATTGATGTGACACACACAACTGATGACAAAGTAGAAATCGTCGTTATGTGTCTTCAAAGGTCAACAGTGCATGCGAAACCGCACCTATCGTCGCCCGCATCCAGGATGCTTTTAGCCGTGTCAAGAACACCACCTGCGGAGTTCATGAAATGCGGGAAAGACATGTCTCGGGCTTACTGCAGTATCCTTACAGTAAGCAAGGCTTTGCGAAATCATTGCATGACGCTGAAAGCTACAATGGTGCACATTGGTTTCGCTTTGGACCGTTGGGTACTTGGATTGCAATCAAGCAAGCTGAACCCTGGTAGCATTTGCCTGTGGCCATCAAATGAGTCGGGCAAGATTGTCCTTTTATGTACATCCATTAGAGGTCCTCATTAGAGCGCTCAAGCGGTGTGCTGCCAACAACGCGAACTTGGCTAATTCTAATTGCTATGTGCCTTTGAGCTTGTTTTTTTTTGAAGCGGCCTACACAGCCTCGTGGTGCTTTTGTGTCAAACTGATGCATGTTTTATCACTATTGTAGAATAACCTCCTTAGAAACCCAGTTGGGTCCATCCGCTTACAACTTTGAGTGAGACTATCAGCGAAATTAATCGGAATCGTAAGACCCCGGATTACGGGGAGCATTTACATGTCTGTTGTCGGACACAACTCAAGTCTGCAGTGAATCTCCGCTAAATTCAGGACCGGCGAAACGAATTCCTCCGTGGCAAAAAAGTAGACATTTGGTAAAGTTTTTTC
Organism: Amblyomma americanum; assembly: GCA_030143305.2. NCBI lineage: Eukaryota > Metazoa > Arthropoda > Arachnida > Ixodida > Ixodidae > Amblyomma > Amblyomma americanum. Next base: position 64,327 of record JARKHS020015213.1, read on the forward strand.
TTTCTTACCCAAACAACAAGGTAAGAATGAGGCAAAAATTATAAGGTCAAGAATTTTGTTTATATGGCTTGTTTAAAATAGTTCATTATTAAAAAGTTGGCTTTTTTCGCTGCTGTAAATGCTCCGTGGTGAAACACAGGACGCTATGAACAGCTGCCAGTGTTATCAACTGGTGTTAAGCCTTTTTTCCTAACCTAAACAAGACACAAATGATGAGGCACAATTATAAGGTGATGCATTTCGGTAAACCTGGCTTGTTTAATATAGTCAAACATCAAAATGTTGCTTGTGTTAACAGCTGTAAATGGCCAGTAAAGTAAAACTGGACGTTGTGAACCGCGCCAGTGTTAGCAACTGCTGTTAAAGCTTTTTGTTCTAAGCTTAAAAAGAAGGAAATCATGAGGCAAAATGATAAGGTGAATTTCCGTACACCTGACTTGTTTAAAATAGTCAAATATTAAAGTGTTGACATTGTTCACTGCTATGAATGACCATTAGAGTAAAAATGGACGTTGTGGATCGCGGCCAGTGTTAGCAACTGCTGTTAAAACTTTTTACCTGAACAAGAAACTGATCACGAGGCAAAATTATAAGGTCAAGAATTTTGGGGCATCGGGCTTGTTTAAAATAATCAAACATGAAAACTTGGCTTTGTTCACTGCTGTGAACACTCAGTGGAGAAACACAGAACTTTGTGGATCGCGGCTAGCGTTGCCATATGCTCTTTTGTTTTGAAGTTTTATACTAGGAGAGTATAGTTTCTCGTGCACCACATGCGTTCTTTGATGTATTCCTGAAATACTCGCTTTCAACACTGCCGATGCTGGACACATCACTGACTGAGTTCAAGGCATGAAACTGCGCTTTCGTTGGACAACATATTTTTGACTGAATGCTTATGTCCCACAGTTTGGGCCCCTCAAGAGAAAAGGCCACAGGGCGGCGAGGGGTACTGCACTGCGTGAAATGTAGCTCTAAAGTTCCAGTGACTTTATGCGGCTCCGGCGAGCCTCATCTAGCGACAATTATTTCTGGCTTCACGAGATGGAGAATAGACACAAGTTTGTGCATGTGTCCGCTTTTGGAAGCTAATGGCGGGAGATTAGCAAGCGTATGTAATACCTTCAAATCGTCTAAGATTTCGTTCCATTTATTGAAGCCTTAAAGGCCCGTGGGTATCACATAAGAACAGCGTGAGCATCACGTTGATACCAGTTCAGCTATAACCAAAAAAGAAAAAAAAGCAAAGGAAAGAAAGAAAGACAGAACGAAGGAAAGAAAGAAAGAAAGAAAGAAAGAAGAAGAAAGAAAGAAAGAAAGAAAGAAAGGAAAGAAAGAAAGGAAGAAAGAAAGAAAGAAAGAAAGAAAGAAAGAAAGAAGAAGAAAGAAAGAAAGAAAGAAAGAAAGAAAGAAAGAAAGAAAGAGAAGAAAGAAAGAAAGAAAGAAAGAAAGAAAGAAAGAAAGAAAGAAAGAAAAGAAAGAAAGAAAGAAAGAAAGAAGGAAAGAAAGAAAGAAGAAAGAAAGAAAGAAAGAAAGAAAAAATATCATGAGAGCAGACCGGATTATTTGGTAAGGCTAAAACATCATGTAAAACACAGGTGACTCGCTAGTTTAGTGCGAAAAATTTCTCGGTCTGGGCCCGAAGCAATACTTTCAGGAAGGGAATTCGATCAAGTTATTGCATCTGAAAAGAATGAATCATTCATGGCTGACTTGCGGCCTTTCATGAGAGCTATTGGATGACTGTGGTTTAGGCCAGGGGATATTCTTTATGGCATCTGTAGAAGAGGGCGTCTGTTAATAAGGTTGCAGAAAATGTAATGAAGCAGACATAGGCGTGATACCATATGCGACGTGGTTGCAGACTTGGGAGAGAACTGGCTCGTTTTAATGCAGTGACATTAGTATCACGCGAGTGCTCTGACCTGATAAACCGCGCGGCTCGGTTTTGAACCGCTTCTAATTCATTGGTAAGGTATGCTTGTGAAACGTGCCAGACGGATGAAGCGTATTCGAGCTTAAATGAATCGTCTAATGCTTCGCAAATGAATTCCTTTCGCATGTGTTTTCGGCTCCGAAAGTTCACGGGTGGCTATGGGGTCAATCCTTAGATCTGGTTACGTGATGCGTTCAGCTTCATACGCACGATTAGGCTGCTGAAACCGAGATATTGTGGGAAAGGACATAGTCAAGGGTTCGATTAAATTTCGTCTGGTGAGGCATTAGTAGAAGCAAAAGTATTACAGTCTCTAACCAAGTCGAAGTAAAAACTATAATTCCCTCATGGTGGTGTTCAGATGTCTGCACTGAGTGATTCGATAAGCCTGCCTTTCCCGACAATGAGGCTCGACGAATCTATCAAATTTCATCAAAAGCAGCAGTGCACGTGCAGTAGGCAATAATAAGCAAACGCAACAAACCGCACTTCTCTCCAATAGACAAACAACTCTTCATCAGGCTCACTTCATCAGGAGATCATCCTGCCCACAGGAAGGATCCCTAACCCATGACTCATTCTTTACAGGCCCATATCTAGCACTTCCACTTGACTCGGAATTTCGTCCCGCCCCAAAACAATCAGGTTTCTTTTATTACTAAAGATACACTCACTGATCGCAAACGGACCTATAATTCATTTCAACAACAGCACTGACAAAAACAAAACCCCGGGAAGCTAAAATCCACACAACCCAATATTCCCTATTTAAAGTGCAAAGAAATCATTCACAAACCCACCGAAAAAGCAGAACTGTCGTATGGAATATTCTTTCTTGGCAGGAGATAAATTAGCATCAGCGAAACAAACAAAGAGAGGCGGGTGGAGGGGGGGGGGGGGTTGTTGGTTGCGTTCATCGTTGTGGCAACAAAAATTTTTATCCCAGCCCACCGCAACATCGGCAGCTATAAAGTACTATGAAGGGTAGAACATACACGCTTTGTCGAAAGTTAAGGGCCCAACGGCTTTGGTTATGAGCCGAACCATGTGGCTTGTATTGTATTCTTACTGATCAATATCTCTTGAACGCAAGAATTTTTTTGGTCCTGCCCCTTCCAAAAGGTAGGACTTTCCCAAATTCTACAGAAGCCACACTACACGGCTTAGAAGCAGGCCCCCTGGGCTCTAAAATTTAGACAAAGGCTGTATCTTCTCAATCCACTGAAAACGACTTCGAATAAACCAACGAGGAGCAGTCATACCGAAGCCAGGGCTGCGCAGCATCTCCTGTATATAATGATCGAATTCACGACCTTCAGATTATGAGCCTGACGTGCACTACTGCGCTACCGAGGCGAATTTAATTTTAATACAGGTCACCAAGACACGTGTGTTGTCATTGGCTACTACTTTTTTTCTTAACGCCGCCGCGGTGGCTCAGTGGTTATGGAGCTCGGCTGCTGACCCGAAAGACGCGGGTTCGATCCCGGCCGCGGCGGTCGAATTTCGATGCAGGTGAAATTCTAGAGGCCCGTGTACTGTGCGATGTCAGTGCACGTAAAATAACCCCAGGTGGCCGAAATTTTCGGAGTCATCCACTACGGCGTCCCTCAAAGTCTGAGTCGCTTTGGGACGTTAAACCGCCATGAAACATAAACCAATTTTTTCTCAACCAGTCAATTAGAGTACAATCTGGTTTAACTGGTTTGGCTCCGTATAACCTAGTATTTTTTTATTATTTTACTAATGCATTAGAATTCGAAGGCCCACTGTGAAGGAAAAGTGTCTGGTGTCTGGCAGCGTAGTGGTTGGACACCTGCAATCTGCCACGACTAGGTGCACGGAAGGGACACCTTGCAACTACCGCGGTTGGCTGATAGCAAAGTGGAGACAGGAAAAGCCCTCTCTCCCTTTGTAGAGTAGAGGAGGGAGAGACTAGAATATGGCTGCCAGGGAAACACTCGCCTTCTCTCTAAAAAATGACTTCGTAAACGTAATAATCACTAAAAACGAACATGAGTGACAGCAGAATTGAAAATTACTAAAATGACCAAAAAATGACGATGAATACGGATGACCAAGAAAAGAGCCAAGCATTGTTTAGCAAAGAGATACATGGCAAATAATATAAGAACATATGAGGGGAAGGTAAGAAGTAGTAGGGAAGCAATTAATATCAAGAATACATAATTCTAATCCACTGTCGTCGCATAATGATAGTAAAGCACCACCGCCATTATTTGTAATTCTATTTTCAGCTATGCGAAATTATTTTCTAGAGTTACTTATATATTATATTTTTAATTGGTTTAAGCCCTTTATACTTAAGTGCCACCAGCCGCAACAATTTATTTTTAATTAATTTGAATATTGCCAGCCATACCAAAACGAAGAGGCAGCGCTTTTTTTTTCCTTTCCCTCTTTCCCTTTTTCATTCACGCCTTCCCTCACTGTGCGGTTCAGTTATCCAACCTGAGTGTCATAGATTACTGTGCCTTTCTATCCCTCATAACAGCGCAAGGGTGTCTAACAGCGGCAAGGACTATACGGAGGTAACTTCATGTAATAGCAGTTAGGCCGATCCGCCAGATATGGTTATACACACATTATTTCTTCTGTTTAGTCTCTTGGCGGCTCTCATAGCCCGCAGAGTTTCCTCCTGTCCAAGCGTCTGTCAAAGCCTACGCGGAGCTAAGGGCGTTAAACCTCGCATATTATGCATTAACTACTTACTAACTTAAAAGTCAATGCTTAATTTTAGCAACTACCAATTTCGAGGCAGAAATTCTTGTTAATACATTGCGATTGGAATTAATTAAGGCCAGCGATGAAATACCGGCACTTTTTTATAGGTCGCGAGATCGCCGTGCTTTCACTAGAGGCTTATGAAAAATGCACCGAACGTTTGTGAACATTCCTGTAGGCCATGCATATTTTTGTCCAACAACTGTAGCTGATAAGCGCAGGCACGTAAAGCACATGCTGTGCATGGCAGTATGAATGTTACATTTCAAATGCAAGCAACCATGTCTAAATGTGCAGACGCACGTAGCTAGCGGACGTTCGGCAGAACTTGCACCTCGCTCTCCGCGACGATGGGCATTTTTCAGTGCCCATCACCGACTCATCGCTGGTAGAGGTCACAGAAGCTTTCGTGTATGCAGGGACTGGTACAGGGAGCCAGAAAGTCACGAAAATGCATTGCTTTCTGTCAGTGCACATCACACAGGCCCAAATGGCAGGGCCTGCCTAGCACATCTCTGTGCTTTCATGAAAGCGGATCTCTGAGTCTCAGCCCTCGTCTTCCGGCACTGAAAATAGACAATCTTTCTTGTAGGTTCTGTGTTCTGAAAGCTTCGGCGGGCACCTGCGCCTCTGCGGGTATATTGTGTTCCGCCAGAGTTATCTCGAGAGTTCAATCTTCTCAGGAGTGCTTCTCGTGACTGTCGTGTGCCATTTCGTTGTTTCCTTAATTCAATGCACTGTACCAAGACAAGCGTGCTCAGAGGCCGGCGCCGAGCGTTTGGCCGTTTTCGCAGTTCATTTTGACTTAGTTCGCTGCAGAGTCTGCGCTTCGTGATATTAAATGCCTTTCCGAAAGTGAGGCACCAATTGCGCTGGAGCAGTGCATACAGTGTTTGTGCGCTTGTTGACTATGCGAGACTTTCGCCCTCTGGATGCCAGTGCGCGAAAAATTACGACAAAAATAACTGTTGTGGCAAGCGAACTTTTCTGCACCGTTTCGAAAAACCCACCAAATTCTAAATTAAGTCCTGTTTGAGCTGAACGAATTTCAGAGTACTCGAACTTTCAGTTGAATTTTGGGAGCTTTAAAGTAGCGCTTGCGGGTCAAAGTAAATCAATTAACAAGCGTGCAACAGCAGCTGCTTTCGGCCCAGAATGCATCAATGTGCAGGCATGCAACGATTTTCGTCCGTGAAACTGCGGGCTCTAATTCGGAAATTCGATTTCGCGATGACTCTCGCGCACTTTTTGCCCACGTGGCATGTTGCCTTCTCGGTATTCGTATCCATCAAATTATCAATGAAACAAATTTTTCAGGCAAGAGAACTTTCCTTCAATGTCTTTAAAACACCCGGCTAAATTTTCTGAGTATGGTTTCAGTTCGTCGAATTTCAGCGCCATTCATCTTTCAGCTAAACGAACAGCTTGCAGGTCGGAAAGGATTAGTACTTGGTAGGGGCGCCACAATTCTCGTCCCTGAAAATGTGAACTCTTCGGAAATAGGATAAGGCAGTGCACGCACAAGTTTTGTCGAGGGGGTTCGTGCGCGTGATGGCTATGCGCCATGTTCACCCTCTCGATGTTCATATGGAAAAAAGCATCGCCTAAAAGATCTTTTCTGACAAGCAAACTTTCAGCAATTTTTTTAAAATTTCCCGCTGACATCCCATGAAAAGTAATTTCAGTTAAAGTTAGCAAACTAAACTTTCAGTGCACGAAAGTTTAAAAGGCGGTATGTACTGCTTGCGGGTCAGACTGCATCATTTGGCAAAGGTGAAAGAAATTTTGTTCAAGAAATTGAGGACACATTAATATCGAAAGAATGCAAATTGCAGACCGTCCCAACACGTTACTTATGTATACGAAACTACCGGGTGCCGTTTATCGCATTGTGTTCTTGTGGCTGCGCAACTGCCTTGTAGCCTAGGCTGTAGCAGTACACGTCAAACGCACTTTCCCTACTGCCACATCCGCAGCCACAGAGGCATTGCGTTTCACGTTGCAGCACAAGGGCCTTTCTTTTGTAGTGGCACAGTGCCGAACGCTTTGAATTCGAGAATGAGCGGCAAAGTTATCCGGCCAGCCGCTGTAATTTTTATGAAAGGCAAAGGACAGAATCTATGCGTAGCCTTTTCAGCACTGGGAAATAAATGTTTTTAAGAGCTATTACGGAGATTGATATTTATTTCGTTTTGATCACAAAAAGAAATCAGCCGTGTCCTCTTTTCAGGTAATCAAACATGAAGTTTTCAAAAGTTTTCCAGAAAGCTTCCTAAAGTTCATTCATATGGTATTTCTACAGCCGCGCAAGTCCAGCTCCGCTGGCGTGAAGAGCAGAGCTTTTCGTCCTCGCCGCAGTGTCAGAAATACTTAAAAATAAATTCGTGCTAATTATATTCCTCGCGCTCTTTGAATGTCGGCATTTCCATCGTGATCTCGTTATGAGTGCTCTGCACAAATATGTTAATTTTCTATGTTTCTAAGAAGATTTTCTTTTTATGTTTTATTCACCCCTTTTGCAGGGCCTCACTTGCTCAATTTCTTTCTGTGTTTAAGTTAAGGCCGTTTACCTAAAAGCTGATCAGTACTTTTTCAGGCTGAGCAAGCAGTCAGATATCTGCTGTCTTCGTACGACTATAAGTTTTCAAACAGCGCGTCAAGGGCTTGTGCACTGTAAAGGTGTTGGAAGAGTAACAGCCGTTGCTGAGAAATATAAAATTTCCAATGTATCAGCAGTTAAGCAGTAACTCCGTGACGTCGATTTTGCATTCTTTTAAGGTTTTTCAGTTTCAGTGACATCACGGCCATTCTTGGTACAACTTTGCACTATTATTTAACGCCTTTTTCACATCAAGAGTTGCAACGCGTGCTAACCGAGGGCTTATTACACTGGAGAAGGAAAAATAGGTCATTTCCGCTCTGTAGAGTGACAAACCTCCTGGCCGGAGAGTCTAAAAGGCGAAAGTTCAAATCGTTCTCACCTTGCCTAGTTGAGTTGAGTTGAGTTGAGGTGTTGAATGCTACAGGGGGGGTTAGCCTTGCTTTATCTTCCGGCAGTTGCTCCACCGTAGCGACCCTTCTATGTTAATAATGTCCTAAACCATGTCGCATCTACCCCGCTATGCGCACAGTCTCTTATAATAGCACACATTTCTCTCCCGCAGTCAACATCTATGCACACAATCACTCCACACAGTACTCTCCAGACGGCACCATCAATGTGCATATTCAGTCACAGTAGAACATAGTCCATTGTAGTGCCACAATCCATACAGACATTCGCTCACACTATAACGTAGTCCACTCCAGAAGACGCCATCTACGCACGCATTCAATCACAGTAGGCGATAGTCCGTTCTTGCTGTCACCATTTAGAAACAAGATCAGTGTCCTACAGAAATATTAAAAGAAGGCGTGCAGCCTCCCTTCTGAATGCCTCGTTTCCACTCTGGTAGACAATGTCCTGAACTGTACTGTGACAGGTTCCCGTCTTCTTGAAGGAAGCGAACATCACATACATTTCCGCGTGGTACTCTGGGCAGTGCATGATATAATGTTCGATATTTCCGCACACACCACATAAAGAACATATGAAGAACCTCTGTTCGCTTTGCCTAGTCCCCGCTTTGATTTGCGTTTTCTGTGCTGCTTGCGACGTGGCCTTCCGCCTCCCACTTTCAACACCGCACACGTCATACCAATTGCACAAACCAGAAGTATGAATCAGTTCAGGATTGTCGAGGAGTAGCGTCCGATATCCTTTATGCTATGTGGATTACAAGATATTGTGGCGATCATTTGTTCCCGCTTGAAGCTGGCGGCATGAATGTTTTTAGATTCACTCCATGCCTATCGCATTTTCGGTGCTGTGTAAAGCATCTGATTAGGCCGGGCAAGTTGCTCGCATTCAGATTGACCCTGGCGAGAGCATTTGATAAAGCACGTTATGAATTTTTCTTTCCCATCTTCGTGCTTGGAAGCATGGATGAGGTATAGCGTAGAGCCGTAGGGCTTCGCTGTAAATACCTCATTACAAGGCCAATCACGAACCAAGAACTTACCAAAACTTACTTTACTTGTATTATTTATTCTCCAGGGATTTGCTCGATCAGCTTTGTTTGCTCTTTATATGCAGACCCTATATTTCAGTATTATTAAAACCGCAGCTATTCTCAGCTTCTCACTGGTCAAGAAAGAAGTTGAGATTCTGGCCCATGCTCACGACGTCGGCCTCTCGTGTTTATGATAAAACCTGCATTCTCAAGGCTATTTATTTAACTTTGCAATTAAGCAGGAGTCCAGGCGTGACTCTTAGTTTTGATGATTCCAAGAGATTTTCGCTAGTTATCTGAGGTACAAAGCCAAATTATGAGGAGGCATAAATGGGGACTCTTAAGCCCTTCAGTATCTGAGTGTCTCCATGCATCAGGTTCACAACAGCAGGTCTTACTTTAATTCCCAAATCGCGCCTGCAAAAAGACAAACGCAGGCCAGTGCTGCATTGTGAAAGGCGGAAGGTAAAGGCGCTTCACTGAATTTTCGTGTAATTTGTGTGGCTCTCCGAACAGAAGCCTAGGCGTCGAGAAATTTTGTTTCTTCCTCTCAAGTCGTGTGGAACTACTATTGTGCGCTCCTTTGTCCATTAGTTTGTTTCGGTTGTTTTTTTTTAACAATGACCTATCCTTTCCTTGTAGCTGTGCTTAACAGGTGACCAAGTCCTCATTTAAGATCCCTCAGGACCTTTGTGGAGTTTTCCTAAAGATGTTACTGACGCATTGCATTTCCTCGTCGTTCGCGTTTTCTTGCCTACCTGCATAGCCTCTCCAGAAGGCAGATGACAATCATATTAATTGAGTCAGTAAATCCCCTACAAATCTAATGTCAGGCTTGCCCAGGTTCTCTAGACAACTACATGTGCCAAAAGCTATTGCAGCGGGCGTGTGTTAACGCCGCAAGAACTTTCTTAAACTTCAGTGTGCCTTACCTGTCAGGACGTGGCTTCTTTCCAAGGTGACATTTGTGCTGTAGTCAAGGAATTGCTGCCTGGGTGTGCAACCAGAGTGTATAGATCGCTGTTTTGTGTTATGTTGTGCAGTGTGTTTTGAAGAAAAAAAACAGTGGGATACTGCCCGACCGAGAAGCTGAGAATTTATTTTATAAATCCATGTGGTGATCTTCTGCTCATGAGAATGTTGAGCTTGTCGAAAAGCAGCACGATGGATCGACACAAAAGAAAATTAGCGGTGGCTTAGCTCTGCTATGCCTACTATAGGTAGCGAAATCTGCGGCAACGAGCAAGGCTTCTCTTCTTCCATGGCTTTGAACTAACGACCGAGCGAATCGCCTCCCGTATTAATTCTACCGCTTGCGCATGCGCAGTAAGGCGCATAGGTAGTCGTGGCGTCAACGCGCAGCGGGGGAGAGGCGAGGCGGAGGTGGCGCAGCTGTGACGTCATGCGTGGCGCGCCTGTGACGAAACTCGCGCTTGAGCTGTATGGACAGAGGGCCAAGACGGGTAAAATTGCTCCGGCTAGCGTAGTGTAGCTTTCGCTACAAAACCGCCGCGTTCATCAAAACCTTTCTATGGAGGGTAGGGCGCATTGGTGCCGGGGTGTATTCGGCGGAAGTATGACAGTCTGCCCGGCTAAATTTCTTGACGAATGTGTCTCCCGGAATTTCAATTTGCGGGCGGAGTTACGACGTGAAGAAGGTTCGACCTAGACTAGGCTATGGATCCGTTATGAGGGATTCGCACCATCTCAGCCATATAAACTATCTAGAAGAAGTACAAATTCGTGCTGCAGGATTCATCCATTCTTCATGCTCATGAGGAGTGAGCGTTTCATGTATGGATTATAAATCTAATTTCTCTCCCCTCTGCACGCCGCTGCGCAACCGCGCTTTCAGCGTAGCACATGCTGCATTACCCGTCACTGAATCGAGCGCCTTTCATCGCACCAATGTCGTAAATCTCATCGCAGCACTAACTCGCTTCAAGTTTTCCGTCCGCGTGCCTTAACTGTTATTTCTTTTTATCCTTTCCATGACACGCTAAAGACTGACACGTCCTTCTCCAGAATAATGATGACATGACTTGCCTGCCATCGTGCTTCCAAAATTTATCTAACTTCCTATTTGTCTAAACCCCATGTCGCAATATTACTTCTCCTGCTTATTGCTGATTCCACCCGTTGTGTAATGCCTCCACGAGGGGCGGTTTTTAAGGAAAAAAATGACATAAAATGACACAGCATACTGCTCTTTATTTTTAAGAAAGGCTCTCCTCCAAGGTGTGATGTTAGAAGTGATATCCATGCACTTCAGTTAATTGAATAGTTTTCCATGCGGCACTTTATAAAAAGACATATCCCCTATAACATACCGAAGTTGGGCATGCACTCCCTCTCTCAGACAGCCTTATCCTGGAATAAATTTCCCTACGGCCAAAGCTGTCCATATGCGAGGATTTCCTGCTTCACCACGCAGCGATTTTTCTTGGCGTCGTAGCTGTGATACCTGGCTTAGAAGCCACCAATCTTATACTTTCTTTCGCAGGCAAACAGGTCTCTCTGCAAAACAGCTTTAGACAGCTCCGTTACATTTGGTCTAAATGTTCTAGTTGATCAATATGTGCAATTAAAGTGCTACGAATTCATATTCCTGCCAATAGTAGCATTTTTTGAGAGAATTGCACATACAGGTTTGGTGAAAAGTTCCCAAGCAACGTGGTTTACTGCTGTACCTCCTAGTCGGGCATCTTTCACACCCATCTGTATATCCTCGGAGGATGAGAAAGAGCCTCATCCATAACCCTGATGGGCAAACGGTAGCTTTATAAGCGCAGTAATTGTCCGTCTAACTTTGGTCAACTCTGAACCTAGCGGTCGTACAGGCGAAAACTTTCATAGAACAGAACTTCGTGTGCACGTTATGTACTTTGATGGACACCAAAAGGTGTAAATAGTCACAGCACAAAGTTAAGAAAAACACGACTTAACACGCGGCAGCAATGCGCACAAACACACGAGCGAGTTTCCCATCGTGTTTTGCGCACCAACTGGCCCAACAATCTGCACTACCAACGGCACCACTCCGAATAAGGGTGTTCTGCTTGTGCTCAGCTAAAGGAGTAGAACCTGGACGATCTTAGGAGAGCTTAGAGAACTGAGCTACAGAAAGGAAGGGTGAGATTCCGGAACAGAGAGACTGCAGCGTGACCTAAAGAACTTTAGTTCATGGTGTGCTGCCCTCTAACGAGGATGGTGTAAAAGGGAGCAGCCTGTCCTCTAGCGCGCATCTTTTTATAAAAGAGTTTAAGCTAGAGGACACTTTACTCCCTCTTTATTCCCATATAGGTGTATTACTGTTTAGAGTGTATCGGAAGCGAAAAAGAGCAAATGGATTTAAATGAACACATAACGAGAACACGTAACCTATGATCCCTTTAGGTGAGAAACAAATTTTAAAGAAGACGAAAACTTCGCCCATGGCACGGAGATGGAGTTCAGAGGGACAGAGTCTGTCTGCTAGCTCATCTGCCAGTGCCACTGTTCTTCTGTAGCGAGAGCTACACTACGCTAGCGCCTCGAGCCTTCAGCGTGGCACCCCTTGAACTCCATGGCGGCGCCGTGGCTGGTCACGCGGTTGGCCACGTTGTAGGTCACGCGATGCGGAGCAGCTGCTGCTGCCGGAGGCGCGGCGCGCCGGCGAAACCGAGTGGGTGGGGGGTGAGAGGGGGATTTGTAGACAGAGTGAATCCCAGTCCAGGGACGAAGATGAAGAAGGAATGCCCAGCTCTCGCGTCACTCCTGGTTTAAACAGAGCTAAACCACAGCCATTTTTTTTGTTTTCTTTCCGGCAGTCTTGGTATAGAAGCAGCTATGCTGGGAAGCGGCGAGCCCATTTATGAATATTCCTCGGTGAAATATAGCTAGGAATAAATCAAATTTGACTTCAGAAGATGGAAAGATACCTAATGGGTGCGAGACACGCAAGACTCCGTTGAATAAATTATTTAAATTTATTAAAAAGTAGCATGCCAGCGTTCAAACGCCGGCTAAATTCTCTGTTTTTCTTTTCATTAAAGAGCTTATCTCTCTCTCTCTCTTTCTCTATCTTTCACGGATTTCTGCTGTGTAGAAGAAACCGGTGAGCGAGCAGTGCCGCGGGACGCAGCGTTCTCGGTAGGCCAGATGCGGACACGCTATCGTCGAATACAACTTAAGCTTGCAGTGAAGCTCCGTCCACATTCAGGACCGCCTAACACAATTCTTCCGCAACAAAAAAGCAGTCCATACTTAAAACTTTTCTCGTTACCTAAGTGACAAACTAATCACAAGAAAAAAATTATAAGCTCTAGAATTTTTCTACTTCGCTCGTGCAATAAAGACAAACATTTAAAAAATAGCTGTAGTTTAAACTTTGGTTAACCCTGGTGAGAAGCGAAAACTTCCTTTGCATGGCTGCGTTCACAAGCGCCACACACACTGCCGAACGGATTGTCTGTAAAGCGTCGATGAAATGACCGATGCCCGATGGGGCAGTTCCCGCCTGCCACTATTGGCAGATTGTGATGACGTCTGTAGGTCACATGACCTGCCACGTGACGCCTGCCATGACACCACGTGACACCTGTCACGTGACTGCCCTGACGCTGCTGTCTTGAAAGCCAGCGTAGTGAAGCCTTCGCTTCAGAAGCCAATTTAGTTTGCCGTTGTGATTGGCTAGCGGAGTAATACAGGGCACCACGCACCGTGGCCCAGTGTTAGCAACTGCGTTTTTTTTTAAAGTTGTATTCTGAGACGATCGGGTCAGGTCAGAACCACGTGACTAGTGCCACGTAGAAGACGGCGAAGAGCGGGCAGTGCCGCGGGACGGAGCGCTCGCGCTAGGCGAACAGCCAACGCGACAAAGAACGATTTTACTCGAGGTTGGATTATCAACCATCGGATTAGTACTAACGCACTAACAAATTAGCCGACACCATTACAAGCATTATGTGCCATTATAAGCATTCTTCTAGTTAATAGAGGAATAACTTGCAGATGACAGGGATTGGTGAATATTTGATTTCTACTTCTCTGAATAGATCAACTGGCCAAACTGCGAAAAGATGTTCGAGGCTATGAACTCTGCTACTCATGATATTCGGAATGTATTTGCAGGATGCTTCTACAGTACACTTTGAACAGAGAAAGAAAACAGCAATATTAATGTGCATAGATTCAAAGGGCAAGTGACGCACATTTACTGTGAAAGGCGGACATTCCACTGAAAACATTTCTTCAGCACTCTCGAAAAGTCAAATCCCCATGTGCCAGTTGTGCAAAGCACAGTTTTCGAATATAAATCGTGCCTATTGGTCATCTGCAACTCTATTGGCATTGAACTCTATTAGTCATGCTCTAAGGAATGTATTTGCAGGAGGTTTCTATGGTACACTGTGCTCAGAAAAACAAAAGAATTCCAATATTAATCGTTATAGACTGAAAGGGCAAGTGAAACACATTTAGAGCGACAGGCAGACCTTTTCCTGGAAATTTGATTTCTTCGCTTTTGAAAAGTCAAGTCGCCATGTGCCAGCTGTGCAAAGCACAGTTTTCGTATATAAATCGTGCCAGTTTGGCAGAACCGCATTTTTCGAAAGGAAGCCTGCAGGCACACACTTCGCTCAGAAATGCGCCAACTTGCCGTTCTAGCGCTCATAATCTTCACGGGTGAGTCATTTGCTCAAACGCATGTCATGGCTTTCATTGAGGCCCACCATTAACGGGTACAAATACATTTCCTTCGTGAGGTTATGCATGCAATGCGCCGGCGCCTTTGTATGTATGCAGGCGCCTTTGTTTGTGGCTACATTGAGTAGCAAAAGAAATCAATGCTCAACCAAACTTATGTGCTTGAAGAACTTCCTAGCCTCATATACAGCTGCAGCGTCTCACTGCGGCCTTTAAAGAATTCCTTAACTTTGGTGCTTTCATGGCATTCTGTGGTGAGAAGCAGTGACTTGCGGTGTTATTCCCTGCAGGTATACCGGGTCAAGAATTGAGGTGATGGTTTCGACCGCGGTGACGATACGTGGCTTTACAAAGCTCCGCTCCTCTTGAAATAACAGCAACCGGTGTGTTGTACTTAGTAACGGTGAAACTGGGACACAAATTTTTGGCGTATTTCACGAGGCCATTTCAGTAACCAGTGTTTTTATTTCGCGAACGCTGGTTAGCCAGCTTAGAAGATCCAGTTTTTCGGCGTTCCAATAACCCGCCCGCCTGTCCCCGAATCCAAACGGCTTTAGGGTTATTTTTAAAGGCCGAGTATGTGCCTCTGTATGTGTGTTTGCGCTCTTATTTTCTCTCATTGCTAAAGACATGCGAGCAATTGCTTCAGTTGTTTGTTGCTGTAATACACTTCAAGTGTGAATGAACTCCTAACGCTTGCAAAATCGCTTATGAAAAAATTGCGAATGTCAAGAAACGTACAAGAAGTAACTCCTTATTTTGTGCTGACGCGGCTTTAGCCGATTAACAGCTCGCAGTTATTTTCTGATGGAGGTAATGGTAGTTACTCAAGTGATTAGGAAGAGTCCGCTTTTTTCCCGATAGCTATTTTTTTTTATGCTTTCTCTACAGGTGGCAAGCGTTCTCCTCATTGCGAAGTCCACAGATTGGAGGGACGAAGAGAAGTTTGCTAAACAAAAAAGGGTTTAGTGTGCAGACCAGCCTTAATGGAGCTTCGGTCATTTCTCCCATTAATGCATGCCTGCGCTCAACTGGCTAGGCACAATATTACGCTGTGTCCAAATTTGGAGAGCTTCCCGCCTTTTTGATTGCGCTGTTCGGCAACTACTTTAATATAAAAGGGATCACAGCGTCAAATATTTGTAGGACTTTACGCTCTAAATGGAGATTCCTACACTATCTGCTACAGCGTCAGAATCAATCGCACATAGAATAGGGGCAATCGACCAACAAATTCATCAGTAGGCTTGGATTTATAGCTGTAGCTGTCTGTCGGATATCTGTGGGAGTTTCTCCTCCCCCGTAAAAACCCGTGCGTTTTTATCACATGAGCATCACGTAGTGTGTGGCGCTGCCATCATTCAAGAGCATGACCACATTGTACACATACCTGCACATAATAAGATGGGCGGCAGGGTTTCAACGCTATCAACCACAACCGGTACGACTTTGCGTGTTCCGCCAACGGCATGCGCTCAGTGATGTTCCTTGTTATCCTCGTTATCAGTAACATCGTAAAAAGACGTGGCTATGCAACCGACATTCAAAATCACAGCATCTTTGATGGTAAAAATTTTAATATCCCGTCTTAATCTCTTTGCGAATTTCGGTATCCTTGTTAAAAGCAGCTCTTAAGCTAGCACTTGTAGAGCGGCAAGAGCCTACCGTTCATGATTAATTTTATCGGATTTGGAGTTTTTTTCTGAGAGGTCATTCCCAATCGGTTATAAAATATTAGGTTCGATTTGGGTAAACTTCAAAAGCCCTAAAACTGGCTGTCATAAACAGTTCACACGCTCATAAATGTAAACGGTATTTCTTGTTAAAAAATATGTCGTATTGACACTTATCGGGCAGTTGTTGGTGCCTGGGGCTGCGAAATCAATCAGAGGTCATGCCGCTGGTGTATAACGTTTATTACTAAGCTTCACCAGGACGAACACATGTCCAACGCTTGAAGGATGTGGGTAAACAATCTTACTTTAAGCAACGCATAGCTTGGAGAAATCAGCAGGATCTCTGCACACGTTCTGCTTCTAAAATTCCTTTGTTGCTTTTTGAGCAATGCTTCCTTTTTTTGGTTGCAGATACGTGTGTTAAATCACAGACGACGAAAAGCAAAGCAGTTTGCGAATTCCCCATGAATGAGGGAGACCAATCGTGCAATAACTCCAAGGAGATTCGCTGGTACTTCAACGGATCGTCTTGCCAACCTTTCTTTTTCAATGGCTGCGGTGGAAACGAAAATAACTTCGATAGGATGGACGACTGCCAAAGGCTGTGCGGTAGGAAGTTTACTTTCATATAATCTTCTCCAGCTGCTCAACGATTATGCACAATCGCAAGTTTGTTTGTGTTAAGATGGAAGCTGTAAATCTGGACGAAAACTTTGAGAAAATCAAGGCGGTCCCATGACCCCAGCTTTCGAGAGATACCAGCACCTTGCACTGTTTCGCTAAACAGAGGCCAATAATGTGGAGCTATACAGGGAAGATTGCATTACTGAGATTGTTTACGTGGCTAGAGAGATGACTTCTGCTAGATATTCCTACTAGTAGCTAAGATCCCAAGGTAAAAACGTCTTTGAGTTCCCATGCTTTTATCAAGGAACATGTCTGACTTCTTTCAAGAGCATGTTCTCTGAAAGCCATAAAACTGCTTTTAGATCCTCTTGCATCCTGCATATGCTAGCATTTTTTTTTTCGAATAAAAAATCCTTAGAGTTGGAAAGAGGTTGCTGTTTAAACACATGAATGCCAGTTCATTCTAGGTTGAACATTCTTCTCAAGTCCGTTAGACAAATCGCACAATCAGCTTGGAAAAATACTTCGAGCACTATCTGTATACCATTGCTTTCTCAGCGTATCCGTTGAATTACTGCAAGACTGAATGGTATGAGTAGGGTTGTGTGAATAGAACGTGTTGCCGAAATCTCATTTTAAAACCAAACACTCACCAATAAGAAAGAACGATGGAGTAAAACAAGTGATGTTTGGCGAGTGTATGGTTTTAGAATGGTGTTATTGCCCCGCCAGACGAGCTTTTGTCGAACTTTGGACTATACGTTACTAGATTATTTCTGCATAAGAGTATCTAAACTGTCATGCCATCATTTTTTTATTACAGAGAATCAAATACACATTCACTTCGAATCACCGAAATACGTTTGTTTCAAAGAAATATTGGACTATATTTCCGAGAAGAATCTTACTGGAATTTCGATACAAAGCAAGACAAATGAGGAAAATCTTGCTCAAGTTTGTTTCAAAGTAAGGGACTATTGGATATTCGACGATATTGCCAATAAGACTGTGCCTTCTATTTCGATAGAAAGCGAGAACAATGATAAAGGTGATGAAATTTTAGATCAACCTTGAAGACTACTGATAGATGTTTTGGCCTGCCAAAACGGCTTTAAAGATATGTACTTGGACGCAGAAACTAGAAATAAAATCAGTAGTGTGTTCAAAGCACTCGTGTTTCATTTATGAAATTTTCCTGCTTCAGGAAACTGTCGTTCTAAAATTTAGCTTAAAGAAGATCTCAGTTTTGCGAAATTTAAAAATTTTTACAAGGAAATTATTTCGCCAAACCTGGGTGGATACATTACTGCCTTTAGTTTACAGCATCTGTGATGATGCGGGTGTGTAAGTTTTCTGCTCGACAAGTTTTCTGCTTTCCATTTTCGTTTCACGAAAATGGATTCACGAAAATGGAAAGAAGAGGATGCTACCTCCCGTCTTCTCCAGCACATTCCTATACACGGTATTTCGCGTAATTAGAGTCAAGGCTTAAAATAAGTTGGCACACCGCCGTGGTATGAAGCTGAAGATATATTGTTAACCGTAATGTGACGCAACTCAGCGTATCTTTAAAATCCGCCCAAATCGTTACCTGAGGTTAAGTATAAAAGATTATTAACATTTATTTCAGGCTCGAGGGCATTTCATTAGTTTCTGGACGGGGTCAAAAACAGCTGATTCACTTTTCTGTACCAACGTACCTTCTCGTAGAAAAGTACCCAGGCACACGCCGCGGTAGCTCAGTGGATATGATGCTTGGTTGCTGACTCGAAAAGCTCGAGTTTGGTCCCAGCCATGGCGGTCGCATTTCGATGGAGGCGAGATGCTAGAGGCCCGTGTACTGCGTGACGTCAGTGCACGTTAAAGAACCCCGGTTGATCCAAATTACCCACAGCCCTCCACCATGGCGTCCCTCATAACATGCGTCGCCTAGGGGCGTTAAACCCCCAGAAACCATAAACCATGGAAGTACCCAGGCAACGGGCATAGTGTGCCTAGAAACCTTTGCCTTGGCGGATCCGAGATAAGTTCCGCCATCAAGCAACCCTGAATCCGCCTCGTGCAATCGAAGCCCAACTTGTGGCTCTTTTACTTACTACATGCTGGTGCTAACAACGCTGTGGAACAAGGAAAAGTTATTACAGTACTAATGTTTCAAGAGCAGCAACACATAGCCATTGCTTGTCAAACGTGTAGTGAAGCCCTTACGGCGCCTCAGAAGAATAAAATCTCTCGCTGTCTGAAGACGGGCGCTCTCTTTACCTGACATAGATTTAAAGTTTGGATAGGTGCTACAAGTGCTCCGCTGTACGGCTGAGAATCAAACTATGTTGCATGGTTTATTTTTGCAAAGATGGTACCACTTACGTGGTCCTTTTTGTCTGCATTCAAAGGAAGCCCATGAAATATCAAAACCACGTGACAGTGCTCTTGCGCTACCGTATTGTAGCTCTGACGAAGCGCTAGCCAGCGCCACTGTGAGCGTCGGCTTAAATGTGGGTCAGAGTTTTAATGAAGAACATGAATAGCACTGAATCATCTCTGATTAATATTAGACAAGGCTCTTAAACCCAAATTAAAGCAAATATTTCATTCAGGCGCCCCTTCTCCTCTCGCGAAAAGACAATAATAAAGGAAAATCGGCAAAATAACGGATTTTATTCTAGCCTCCGCATTAATTTTTACATTTGTACAGTGAGAGTCGTTCTTGGTGAGCATACCCAGCGGACACGCGTATGTTCACGTGATCACATCTGGGACTTGGTAGGAGAGACGCCTGAAGAGGAAAGAGTGAAAACTACGTTTTGTAGAACGATGGTAAGAAGACAAGAAGCGGGCCTGAAAAAAAAAACACAGGAGCAGAAGCTCCCAAGGAGCTGGAGAGGATAATGGACTGGGTAGGTTGGCTTGCAGACTTAAAACAAAAATGTTGTCACGGTGATAGCGCGATAGCGACGACGACAATGTCTGCAAACTCCTTATTGGCGTAGACGATTGCGCCGTACGCGTGCATGAAAAACGCTTGGCAAGCATATTAAGACGGGTAAGCTCTTTGTGCAGCAGCCTTCAAGATTGGTCTGCGAAGAATAACCTAGGACTAAATGATGATCTGCTTTTTTATGCTTAGCATCCTTGAACGACTCGGCTTTGAGGGACACCGTTGTTAAACGCTTCGAATATTTTCGTCCGCCTGAGGCTCATCAACGTGCGATGACATTTCTCTGTACAGAGGCCTCTAGCGTCGCGCCTCCATCGGATTGTGACGGCGGCGTCCGGGATCGAATGAACGTCTTTCACGTAAGCAGCTGAGCGCCGCAGTCACTGAGCATCGCAGTGGCTCTAGTAATAAATGAATTAAAAACAAAATGCGTTCTCTTTCATGCACAAGGTTCTCGATGAAAATGTACCGAAAACATGACATTTGGCCTCTACACATGAGAGTTGAAAAATGCGCAAAACGCTGTGACTAATTTTATCGAAAAACAAGTCCTGGATTGAACATTTTAGTGTTACGTGTGCACAAGTCAGGAAGGAGGTTGTAGTGCTTAGCAGATACCGGCACGCTCTTCCTGCAGGCAGAAAAAGCCCATATGCAGCTCTCGTTTCCAAAACTGCTAAAAAAATAGCTGGTACGTAGCTTTAATTCAACGCACCACTTGAGGCAGCCTGCTTCAAGGGCTTGAACGACAAAAACTGACGTATACAACAATTCAATTGACATTATTTTGATGCCTCTCGGCACCTAAACACGAACTACTCGTCATAGCTATCGTTGGGTTGATGAAACCGCAAACAAAACAGCATAAAGAAGAAATTCAGTTATACATTCTTTAGCGGTCGCAGGTGAATAACACGGGGTGATCCATGTATACTGACGTCTGAGGCGTCATTTAAAAGAACAAAATACGCAAACAAAAATTTGTCTATACTTGATCCTTTAAGAAAACAAATAATGTTAAAAACAGTGCGCTTGCTTTAGGCAGCAGTCGGAACAAGTTTACTGATTTCGTTTCTCTATATTTAAAGCAGTGGAAACAGTAAATAGATTGTGATAAACTTCTCAGCCCTGTTCATTTGAGAGCCGTGTTTGTTTAGATGGTACCAATGAAATTGTAAACTTGTAACAGCCAAGAAAAATTTGTGTACCACGGCCTTCATCCTCAACGTGTACAAAAACGTGTATCACAAATTTATGCTCCTTCCTAGTCGCTCCAATCTCAGTAAGCATTTTAAAGCCAGAGCTGTCACTAAGAAGTTACAGCAGTATAGGGGGCACCCCGTTGGAAGCCTCAGCATGGACCGTCAAAACCACGCTGCACATGGTATGATGTTAGGCCTCAGCTGGCATGATTTCTACCGCGCATGCATTACGGCGCCACCTCTGGTGGTATCATCGCAGCAGTGCAGTTGCGCCGCAGTAGATATCGACTGGCCCCAAACAGACCGCATCGTATAGAAATAGGCCTGTTCACGGATTTAAGATGTGAGGAAAAAATTTACAACAGTTAAGCTTGTCGTTTGGCACGAACCGTCCGTCGAAAAACTAACATCAGCGTTCAGTTTGGCCACGAATTCGACCATGATCGTGCTCGGCTTCACGCATTCCTCGGTCTTGTCGCAGCTAAAGCTTTCACCCGCTGCCAGAGGTAGGATACTCCGGTTAGTTTTGGTTTCAATACTTTAATGCACCCGATGACAGGAGAAATCATGATTGAAATAGATTATTCGTGCATTGGCAGCAGTCGTGTTTGTTTTTAAGGCGCCAAGCAAAACGATGTTCACCGTCATAATGGCGAAATAAAAATCGCCGTACATATTTAAATTTGGAAAGTATTGGCAACAAAATTTCGTGCTTAGCAAGGTACCAGAATATCAACCCCGTGATGAGGGTCTGCAGTTTCTACGTGCCATAAGGATTTCCTTGCGACTTACAACGCTTCCTGCCTACAGCAGAATGCTGTTGCTTTCAGGCTGTTGAGGATGATTTTACATATCTTGTTATTAATCGTTGGATTCAGCGTTCTGCCTACTGTCTATTCTACTGAAAAAAGTGTGGGGAAAAGAAAATAATGCAAAACCGCCAAGTAATCTCCAAATTTATGATGGCATTGCTATGCTAAGTCGCTCATGGGCCGACTCCTAAAACGTGATCGCGGGCCTACACTCTCAAATTAGAGTTTATTCACCACTTCCGCTTATCTGTCGCCTTCTAAAAACCACGGAACGCGCGCAAAATAATTGAAGACAGAAAACAATATGCAGAGTTGGTTCTTGCTCCATCTTTAGAACGTCAAAGATGTCGTAGGCAGCAACTCCCCCCCCCCCCCCCCCGAGCTGCACCGAAGGCCTCGAGATGGAGTCCGCCGGCGCGTTGGCATTTAAATAGCGGCGCAATGCAAAACGTCCGACCGCTATACGATTTCAATGAAATTTGAAGAAATCCAAGTGGTCTCAATTATTCAAGAGTCCTCCACACACCAGTTCTTTCTCTTTCACTGCTCCTTCACCGTGCCTTTCCTGACAATGGATCTCTACAATGTATCAGAATTCACCAAACGCAGCTGTACACGTGCACTAGGCAATATTACACAAACGCAACAAAACGCACTTCACTCTAAGAGACAAACATTAACACTTCAACACGCTCACTTCCCCAGCAGATCATCCTGCCCACAGGAAGGATCCCCAACACATCACTCATTCTTTACAGGCCCATAATAAGCACTTTCACTTGATCCGGGATTGCCTGCCTGCCCCATGCCATCAGCTTTCCTTATTACTAAAGATACACTGATTGGTTGCAACTAGACCACCATTCATTTCAACAACAGCACTGACCAAAAACAAAACGCCGGGCAGCCAAAATCCAAACAACAAATAATCATATTGCATATATTTCAAGTGCGAACAAATAATTCACAAACCCATCGAAAAAGCAGAGCTGTCATATGTAGTATTCTTTCTTAGCGGGAGGTGAATTAGCATCAGCGAAACAAACATAAAGCGGGGGAAGGGGAGTGGGTATGTTCATCATTGTGGTAAAAAATATTTATCCCAGTCCACCGCCACACCGGGAGCTATAAAGTACTATGAAGGGTGGAACATGCACCCTTTGTCGAACGTTTAGGGCTCAAGGGCTTTGCATATGAGGCGAACCATGTGGATTGCATTGTATTCTTAGTGATGAATATCTCCTGAAAGTAAGTATGATTTTTGGTACTGCCCCCTTCAACAGGTAGGACTTCCGCAAATTCTACAGAAGCCACGCTACACGGCTTAGAAGCAGGCCCTCAGGGCTCTAAACTTTTGATAAAGGCTGTATCTTCTCAATCCGCTGCGAACGACTTCGAAAAAATCAACGAGGAACAGACATACCGAAGCCAGGGCTGCGCTGCATCTAATATATATAACGGATTTAATTTTAATAGCCAGGTCCCCAAGAGACGCGTGTTGTCATTGGCTACTACTTTCTTTCTTAACGCCGCCGTAGTGGCTCAGTGGCTATGGAGCATGGCTGCTAACCCCAAAGACGTGGGTTCGATCCCGGCCGCGGCGGTCGAATTTCGATGCAGGTGAAATTCTAGAGGCCAGTGTACTTTGTGATATCAGTGCACGTTAAAGTACCCCAGGTGGTCGAAATTTCCGGAGCCCTTCACTACGGCGTCCTTCATAGCCTGAGTCGCTTTGGGACGTGAAACCCCCATAAAACATAAACCTTTTTTTTTCTCAACTAATCAATTTGAGCACAATCCGCTTTAACTGGATTGCCTACGTATAACCAAGTTCTTTTTATTCTTTTAATAATGCGTTAGAATTCGAAGCCCCACCGTGAAGAAAAAGTGTCTGGCGTCTGGCGGCTTAGTGGTTGGACACCTGCAACCTGCCACGTCTAGGTGCACGGAAGGGACACCTGGCAACTACCACGGCAAAGTGGAGACAGGAAAAACCTTCTCTCTACTTGTAGAGCAGAGGAGCAGAGACTATAGAAGATGTCTGCCACAGGAAACCCTTCCTTCTCTCTAAAAAAATGAAATAAAAATAAAATTTATTATCTTAATCTTATTGTTCTTTTGTTATCAAAAAAAATTCGGCCTCTCCGGAACACCTGCACCGATTCTTCCTGGTCTCTTCCCTCCCCCCCCCCCCCCAAGTGTTCTGAGCTCGTGCTTTGCTGTAAACTTGTAAACTTTGTACCTCGCGCATTCTCTATAAAAACTGCGTGTTTCAAACGCTGTACTACACTCGAAAAAGGCTGGTCCTCCAGCCGAAACGTCTTGAATTAAATCCTGTTATGTTTCTTCAATTGTTGGTGATTTTATATTATATTGACCAAATCAGCTGCCAGAAATCACTTTTCGTAAATATATTATATATATATATATATATATATATATATATATATATATATATATATATATATATATATATTTACGAAAAGTGATTTCTGGCAGCTGATTTGGTCAATATAATATAAAATCACCAACAATTGAAGAAACATAACAGGATTTAATTCAAGACGTTTCGGCTGGAGGACCAGCCTTTTTCGAGTGTAGTACAGCGTTTGAAACACGCAGTTTTTATAGAGAATGCGCGAGGTACAAAGTATATATATATATATATATATATATATATATATATATATATATATATATATATATATATATATATATATATATATATATATATATATATATATATATATATATATATATATATATATACAAGCGAAGGTCATATACGAGACAGATGCAGGCGTGAAATTCAAGCCGTCCCCTTGTAGAGGGGAAAGGCGGTGTTCAACGCGCTCACCTCTGCAAAGTTTATTCCCGTGCTGGATTAAAAGAGATCCATTTTATTTTATTTTCTGGTAAACCAAGGAGACTATCTCAGCTGCTTATCAAGCAAGGTGCACTTTAAGTTGTTAACTTCCAAAAAAACATGACGTATTCTTGTCTCTCTGAAGTGGGTGTGAAGCCCTAAGCATTGTACAGATATTTTTTACTGGCAGCAGAACTCCTCAGTCGTTTGCGTGCACATCTTTTGTTATATAATCGGTGCCACATTGCGCCCATTTTTCTTTAACCGGATTCTTTCTGTGAAAGTTCATATTCTTGCTATCAAACACACACATGCCGTGTGCTACTGTAATTTTCTAACAACAAAGTTTTCTCGTTTTTCGCATGCGTTCACTGCAATTGGGAATTTGACAATCGCGAAATGCACTTTTCGGCAGCTTGTAATTAGGGAGTAATTACTCCTTAACATCCACATGGAGCGTCCACAGAAATTTGTCAATTTAAGAGAAATCCGTCCTGCTCGGGACGTCTAACTATGCACCACCGTCTCACCGAGACATACTCACTCTACCAGCTAGGCTAATCAGAACGGCCAGCAGATTGGGACGGCGAGACCAAACTGATCAACAACTCGAAGTGGGAACAAGGTTGGTCTAAAGTTTTAAGACCACTGCGCACGGGGCAATAGCTTTCTGAGAGGGGAGACATTACGTATTACCATCTATCCAAGGTCATAAGCATAAGGCTACAAAAAAAAAACTTCGTAGTTGAAGAAAAAGTTATGCTGGCCTGGGCATCGAACCACGGACTACCGTCTGTCCAAGGCAGTCGATTTTGCATCTAAGCAAGATAGGACGGCCACCAGATGGTACGGCGAGGTCAAACTGAAATGGGTCCGATTTTGATGTAATGTTTAGGCGAATGCTCAGCCGTACGGCTGCAAAAAAAAGCTGAAGAGTTTCCACAGACAATTTGTAGTTGAAAAATTTTCCAGGTACGGGGATCGAATTCGGGACCACCGCCTATACGGGCGCTCCATTTACCATTTAAGCTCAAGTACTCTAATTTTCTCTTGCTCTTGTCTACCGCTTATCTGTTATTTTTGCTTTCACTATCCCTAAACCTAGGAGCTGCTGGAACGCTCACCAAGCCTTCTTTGATATCTTGATGTATAGTTTTATAGCCTACCAGAAATTAATTATTCCTACATGGCTCCCTTGTGTTCTCAAGTATTATCTTCCTGCTCATACTTGCTTTTAAATGTATGTATATGCATGCAGCCACAGCACGGGTTTCGTGAAGACCATGAAGCCCGCAGTACAAATATTTCACTCAGTTTCTTGTAGCATGGATTCCACTACTACAAAGCTTATGGAATATTTATTTTATTAACGTCTCTGGCATCAACACAAGAAAGCTGAAATTTCCGAGAATGATAGCTTCAGAAATAAATCACAAGGATGTGAGATGTTCAACCCAAAATCAGTTTATTACAAATGCGAATTTTCTGAGGGTGCACGTTCTTTCAGGTGTGTAGTGCCACTTGTAAGCCTGCTGGTGTTGGCTCTCTTTTACCACCAGCTCCGGCTTCTTAATTCATTGTTTATAAACGGGTGTTGGGCATGCATGCCTTCATACAATCCGATTTGTTTCGAAATACGTTACCACCTGGCCAAATATGCTTCTCCGCGAGGGTCGTAAAGAATTCCACGCAGTCGTCTTTCTTAGCATCATAACGAATGTAACTTCCATACCAGCCATCATAGCTATAGTTGTTCTGCAAACATACCGAATCCTCTGAAAAGAGCATTCCACAGGTTCATCATTACAAGAGAATAGTACAGTTTGCAAGATACTTTTCAGTTCAGAAAGCCCAGAGATAAGTGGCGTCCCTGAAGCGAAGTTTTTTTAATCATGTTTTATTAGTAGCATAAACCGAAGAAACGCAACACAGGAAAATTTCTAATATCTCCACACCCTCTACGACCAACCGAAAAAGGAAGCTCTACATCCCCCGCTCCCATCGCACATAAGTGCTCGCCCTCGTAGCTCCACTGACCAAATGACCACAGCTTGCATATTCTCTAGAGCCACCACTGCAACGTGCTCATGTTCCTTATGCCTCAAGTACCAATGCACAACATTTTAATTACCCAGCAGGCCAAAGCGCGAGATTTTGAAGCGAAAACCTTCACTACGCTAGGCAAAGCAGTCTTCGCGTAGGCCGGAGAATGACCTTGAATGACCTTCAGCCTAACCACGTTAGCCGTGTATCACCACACATATTTGTTACAATTATTGTGTCGAACCCTTGACCCCTGACCTTGACCCATGACCTTTAGTTGACCAGTGACCTTGCCTTGACCTTTTGGTTGACCTTTGACCTTAAGAACATTCCATGGGGTGATGTGAAGCCACGTGGTGACATCCGATCGGGGTGTAGTAAGACCATGTGATACCACGTTATACCCACGTGGTCGTGTGGGTATATATAGAACGGCTGTCGCGAGCGTGCAGCGGAGCTGCCACGGACGAGCCTCAGACGCTTAGCAAGCGTCCTTGGTTTTCGCTGAATTCGAGGGTTAGCAAAGTTCAGCCATTTTTTTGCTTTTTTTCTAGAAAGGATGGCCATGGCAATGCTGTTTATTCTGGAGAAAGTCCCCCTTGCAGCTATCAGTTGTGAAGAAAAAAAGTACCTAGGCGTGAAATTTTTATGTAACTAAGAGTCTTAGAAAACACTATGCGCGTCGTACTTTTATAATGTAAACCTGGGAATCAAATTCCCGCGCCCTGAAATGGCCTAATGCGATTGGCTTTTGTGACCTGGCTTAGAGGACATGGTGTTCCGCTTCTGAGCACATTAGATGCCTGCTTTGGCAGCCCCATTTTTATGAAGGCGAAATGTGAGAACACCCGTGCATTGAAATTTTGCGCGCGAAAAAGACCCTACGTTAGCCTTATTTTACGCGCAGCCATCTGTGTAATGCGCCTCTCAACACCTCGGTTTCACCTTTGTTTCTATATTAACCACTAAATAATGCTGTAGAGCCCATGGCGCTCCTACCCTGGACTTCTAGCGCAAAACTTGCTCACAGGCCTCCATCAGCATAAATGAGCAAAATGAGGTGCTTCAATCTGAGAAATGAACTACTAAGTAACCAAGAAAATTCCACTTGTGTGCCAGTTTTTTGTTGAAGACAGAAGAATGAGTTTTGTGTGTATCGACTATCATTTTTCCTGGTAATTGCTTAGAATTCTAATTGAATAAAGTGTAAAATTGCAGTGACTTAGTTGGAAGTATCTCAGTGATTGCTTTCCCCAAGCACTTATATCGAGTCGAAGTTACTTTTAAATCTCCTAGCTTCTCCGTTCGTCCTCGCCTTTTCGCGCTGCTCCGTCTAGCCATGCAACAATATCAACAAGCCAAAACCACAACTCTGGTACATAAATTATCTCTGCATACCAGAAGACCCCTGGAATCAACTGTACTTCAGGCGAGACCTTCTTTCCTCTAACAAATATAATAACAACAATTTGCACGTAACGTTACAATAGCGCATCAAGGGCGTAGAAAGATGCGAGGTAGCTATATAGGAACAAAAGGTGCAGCCACTTTTTACTTTCTTTAATAAAATGACGTAAACGGCTGGCTTCGCCTTCCTTGGTGCGTGATGCAGTGCTGGTCCTCATGTTAGTACAATAGAAGCCGTTGAAACAACACGAAAAGAACTGGACATTTGCAGTCTGCGCATGTCCTTTTTTATCATGCTGTGTGAATCTTTTGTAGCGCAGTAACGTTTTTCATTTTTATGTCTTCCTACCTGACACCTGAAATATTTCTTTTTTCAAATTTTTAATCATCTGTCGACTGTCAATACTTCTACGCCTCGCCCCATGAGATAAATAGCCAGTAAGAATTTTCCTCGAGTAATCCAAGAACCAGTAGACAGCACGCCTGGTCGAACAGGGTGACTCTTCTCGATCTGCCATTCTGCCTTATTATGGATTGTATCAACTTTTGCGGTTGGGACCCGCACTAAATGCTGTTGGTCATGCTAGAGTGAACTGTAATTGGGCTCTCTTAGGGCAGAATTGTGAGGTGTATAGGAAAGTTGTACCGGATGAGAAATTGATTACAATGGACAACTTTTTGTTTAGTTTATGTGAATTCAAAATTTCACAAAATATTTTAGCCCGCGAGAAGGGTACACTCTCCATATTTTCCGAGATATTTCGTGAAAAAAGATTCGTCTGCTATGCGAGTAATTGTAATAAACGTCCGGAGTATAATCTATACGTTTAATGCTTTACTTTGGGATATTAGCCGGGCTGACAGTAGTTCATAGTAAAACGCAGGTCTTTGCATAAACAGAGACCGGCTAGTCGAGGTTCCGGATTCAGAATTTTTTTTCTTCAGAAAAATGTCACTTTCGTGGAAAGGCTGCACCCTGTTGGTATCGCAAAAAAGAGAGTGCTCGACTAATTATCTTCAGACGCCTCCAGATCCGCTCTCTGTTATCCCCTCAGCTGTTATCCCACTATTGTGGCACGTCTCCTGCATGCTCCCTATGCGATGGCCATCACGCCACACTCTCCCACATTCTTTTCGGCTGCCCTGCTGAGCCGCCCCCGCAGGGACATCCCGCCATCTCGAGCTGGGAGGTCCTGCTCACGTCTGCAGACCCGACATCGCAGCTTGCTGCGGTGACTCGGGCTTCCGAGGACATGTACTGACATGACCTACTTAGTGGGCCCAGGAACCCAGCAGGGTCTAAAACTCACTTGCAGAAATGAAGTTTTTCTGTCTGTCTGTAGACTAATTACACAAGTGTACATGGTATGTTCCAACTGATTTACACACAATCAATTGTGTCAAGGCCCGCTCTGACACCAGTGGGTCTTTGAATGGGCGCTCTAAGACAATGCAGTTTTTTGGGAAGTACGATTCAGACATTGGTTCCTGCTTGCTCGTTCCTGAGGAAGGCGAGAAATAAAACGTCCATTCTTTTACAGTCAGGCTTCAACAGGGATCAATTGCATATAAAAAAAGTTTGACACACGGCTGTACCAGAGCGCATAGGTAGTTGTTTACATTATTTCACACTCGAATATTCACCAGTGAAGTGGTCGCATGACAAAGTCTACATATTTGGGCTTAGGCACCTATGGAATCTTTCGCTTGTGACTTTAGCGCTTCTGTGTGGTCCTGTCATACCACACTTAGAAAATACACTTCCAGACTTACTATCGCATGTTTCCAGGCATTTCTGACGTGTATGATATACATTGCTGTATCCGTCTGTGCAGTCGGTTGTTTCGAACAACACGCATTTTTTTGACGTCTGGTTGTAACCGTATCGAAACACCGGATTTTGAAAGTCGCACGACTCTCGTTTTGGTAGTGTGCAGGGGTTCTGGGTCAGGCCTAGAAGAAAAAACATATTTTCTAGATCTGTTACTTGCACTGAGCCGTAGATGCGTGTTTCCAAACTGTAAAATAGGAGAATTTAAGTGCGAACTGATAACAGCACCATTAATAGCTTGCCTTCCCAACTGTTCCGTGCCACAGTTTATATGAACGCTGTGTTTTTTTACACGTAAGGCCGAAGCTGGAATCATTTTTTTATAAGCTTTTTCCCGCCACCTTTCCAATAAAAAAAATTAATAGCCCGCCATTCATATTTGACCTTCTCCTACAGGTGACATGGTTTACAGCCGAAAGCGCCACCAAAAAAGCTTTGAGGCCAGCTTGCAGGCGAAACCGGAAGTTGGGCTACTGTAGTATTGATAGAAAGGATATATGCTCCCTAGAAACACGAGAACTCAGACTTTCAATAAGACAAAATAAAGAAGCAGCACAGTGGTGATGTCTAAACCCTCCTTTCCTCTTTCCGGAGCTAATCAGAATCGTAATTTTTTCGGATGTTTTTATAGCTTGCTTAAATACTAAGCATATAATTTGCATCTGTTTTAAAAGTACGATTAAAAGCAACCGCTCTGCATTTAAACAACATAAAAGATATGCGCTACTTGTCCGGCCATCTCTGTTACTTGTCTGACACCAGGTTTTATTTAGATATAGTTGTATAACCCTATTTTAACTCCAGGCCATTTTTGGTGAGTCTGGATACCAGAGATAATTGTAGTCATTAACACAAACCAAGGAAAGAGAATAAGGGACAGGCATCCGAACTTATACAAATGAAAGTGCAAAGCCATTAAAACTGTGTGCGCCTGTAATATTGGGCTTGAGAATGCGTTCTTGCTCTCCTGGGGTTATTATGTGAAGTCCAGCGGGCTGTTTGCCTCTTGAACAGGATAACGCCTCTGCGCAACCCAGAGCGCACAGTGGGATCTTCGGAGCGGATTGCTGAAGCAGCGGTGGTAGACGACGGTGGCCGCAGCGCCTCCACTTGGGATGCGACGTTAATCCTCATCACCTGGTTGCTTCGTCGCAAGTTGAAGCCTACCACTGCTGGTCACCTCTCTTCTCTCCTCCCGTTTACTACCTTTCTCAATCCGGATCCTGAAGCCATATCGCACCAGCGTCTGCCGGCCCTTGCCTTCGAACAAGGTTTAGATCTGACGCCCGTCAGCGCCATTGAGAGGGGTGATAGAAGAGAATAGGACAAATGATGGTACTAGGAAAGCGCTGGTAGGAGCTGGTTGGTACATGTTGACGGAAAGCATGTAACAGCAAAGGGAATCAGACACACGCTCCAACAGTAGTAAGCGGTAGCACCGTCGAAGGTCAGGGCACGATCAAGGGGGCGGCTGGCCTGGATGTTTACACGTACGCTTGCGATAGTACTTAACATTTTCCGCGCTCATCTGCAGATGATGTTTGATATGACCGCGATACCAAGCAGGCTTGCTTTCCGCCTCACGTATGGTTACATTCCGGCGTTGCCTACACTTCGTCTCGCGCTCACGAGCTACTGCGGCTGTACATACTAACCCACGTCTGCAACGGTGAAGGATCTGCATGCCCCGGTCTCCACCCATGAGAAGTGCAGAGGAGATGAAGCGGCCATGGTTGCGTGGGGAGCTCTCATGCTGGGGCCGTGACAGTACACACATCGATCCTTTGATGAAATAAGCTTTTCAATAATTTTTCATCTGTAACACGTGAATTTTGTGGCAGATAGGTGTCCAATAATGAGAGGATACGTGGCTTGTTCTCAGCTGCTACTACTCGGGTCTTCGTCAGCAGTCAGCAACCTTAGTAGTAGAGTTGCAGCGTTAGAGGAGCGTATGGAGGCGAACAGCATGACGCAGGCTGAAGCCGCAAGCCACCAGGCGACAGACGACTGCCGTACAGGCGTAGAATCGTTAACAGCCCACTTCGACGGATCCTGAAGCCCGGCTTCTAGAGAAGTGCAACGCGCGAGAGGCTCTGCAAGGTGCGTTGGAAAATATGCGGCAGGCCAGAAAGCTCGGGTACCCAATTGTCGGAGGTGACAGTGCAGAAACGACCACCAGCTACGTCAAAGCACTTCAGCTGAAAACAGTTACCGGGCTTCAACTCCCTACGATATTCAGCCTAAAGCTGGGAAGGAAACGTGGATTTCATGAGCGGCTCGAGTGACACGACTGACCAAACGTCGACCGCACACGAAGAGCAACAGATTGCAAAGCCGACTCGGTTTTGCGAAATTTAATGTATATACTGTGAAGGAGTTGGCGGATTTATTGTATTTAGAAAAAACAGTGCACTTTAAGACAAGGGCTCAGGAAGATATAACGACACAGCTCTGATTTTAACTAGTTCTGTTAACGCAGAGCGACACAGTATATATATAAAAAAGTGGGCTGGAAAACATGGGGAGCAGCTGCTTGGTTTACACACGACAGAAAGATAACCGAGATGAAAAGACACGAGATAACAATGCTGTACCTGGGAATTAATAACATGTAAGAGCTGGTAAAGAATGGCGCCAGAAGGCGGTAACAGAATAACAAACGACAATATGCCATAACAACATAAAAAAAAAGAATAAAGAGACAAAAGGCCGTTAAAAGCAGAGTGAAGATAAAATGCACTAAAAGGTCCAAAAAGGCTGTCAAAGCAGAATTAAAAAAAATCCATTAAAAGAGCCAAAAAGGCCGTAAAACGCAGGTCGAAAAACAGATGCCAAAAGAGTCAATAAGAGCTAAAGGCTGAATTCAGAACCCATGCATTAAAACATCGAAGTTAGGGTAGGACTACCTAATTACTCCAACGAAACCTGGCTCAAATAATGTAATTCTCGTTTTGTTAGAGCTATCAATGGCGTTATATCTTCCTCAGTCCTTGTCTTAATGTGCGCTGTTTTTTCCAAATATGAACTACCAACTAGACCGTTTGACCACCCCTGCAGGATTTATTGTGTGTGGGTCCTAGTATTGTTCTAATCACTGTTGGATTTGATGTCTCTGTTATGACTTGCGGCTGTTTTGGCTCATAGTTATGGTGTTTAAATTTTAGTTGAATCCCCCCTTTCTTGGTCCAAAGCTATGGCTTGCAGCATGTACAAATAAACAAAATATTTGAAGAGATCGGCGTAAGGCGTACCAGAAGATGACAATAACGAAAGGATCATTAGCCCCGTCTCGGACAAAGCAAGGATGCGCCTCTCCTGCACTGAACTTTAAGCTGTTTAGAGCGAAAACGTGACCGAACAAGGCGAAGCCTTGGTTATCTTAGCCAATGTTTTAACAAGCGAACTTGTCCTCGTTTGGGCACAGCGTTCATCCCTGGCGAGGGTTAAATAGGGCCTTCACTCTAACGAGGAAGCCCCGGTTAGGCAGACGAAAGTTCGATGTGGGAAGGGTGTTAGGATGAGGAGAGTCCGGATGGACGGAATGAACAACGGACTGGGAGGCAACATGTGTGGACTGCAAGGTATTAAGACCATGAGCACTTGTGCCAAAAATTAGCGATGCTCTCTGACACCTGTCAGCTTTTCGCGGAGAGCAGAAGACGTTCAAGTTGGCAACGGTTACAGATCATCACATATATTCAGCAAGTCGTGGGAATTTGTATGGAGAGTGCAAATGGAAACTACAATAAGATGTAACTAATGTATACCCATCTGTAGCCAGCATGTAAACATTCAACGGCCTGCGCTATCGTCCGAAATGCCAGCAGTGAGTGCGAATCCGTTTTAGACCACTAACTGCATATAAAATAGCGTCTTATAGACATGAGAAAATACCAGTAAAGGAGGAAACGACTTAAGACCCTTTATACGGCATTCAGTTCACTTCCTTATTTAAACTTGCAGAAGATAATCTTCTCATACATTTATTAAGGACGTTCACCTCAAGTGTATAAGAGCTAGTGTGCTACTGATCAGAGATAAAGCTTTATCACTGCTTACCTCTAGAGAATACTTCTAGCAATTTGTTTTCTTCAACCATGTGAGGATAAGTAGCGCCAATTGTGCCTGAAAAAGATAAAAGTTATACATTTCATGAATCATACTAGTTGACTTACACTTTGAGTAGACATTTTATCGCTGATAAATAAGTTTTCATAGATGACACCGAAATATCAGAATATTCCTTGAAGGGTAGCATTCGGCATTTATTGCTATGCTCCTTTCAAGATTTCTTTTGTTTATAGTCGCTATAGTACAACTAGAAGCAATGTTAGATGGAACACGGGAACGCGTGGCAGGCTGCGCTTTCCGCGCATGCCCCTGGCGACAACTATTCTGGTCGTGTGTAGGCAGCAGCGCTTTGCGAAACGTGGAGGCCAAACGCTCCTGTGTTCCCTGTCATAGCGCTTCTGCCTGTACCGCTGCGTTATTTCCTTACTAAGAAAGCCGGACTAAATGCGGTAGTAAGTAAAATTTACGCGCCTCGCTTACAGTAGTAAATTTAAACGGCGATTTATGTCCGGTCACCATTGTGAACACAACCATGAAAGGTTGTTACAAAATAATTGAATAGGTCTTTATATGGTTTTTTTTTACATGCTATAGTTTTCTGTTGCAGTAAATTATAAAAGACCTCCTGATTCTAATTCATGTTTGCGTTTAAATGACATGGTTGTGCTGTGTACATAAATATAGTTTTCTTTTGAGCGCCCGGGTTGCACTCTATGTATGGACACATACACACATGCATACGCATAGCAAAGGAGACATCGATACTGGCACCACAAAATTTACAACCAGAGTGACCACCATACAAAAAACGGTCGTGACGTCACAAAGGAGCGCGTACGCTGGCGCGCCATGTGCAATTCGGGTTACGAGGCTAGCGGGAATGACCCCTGTTTCACATTTGACGTGGTCTAAGTAGCGGTGTTCCCGGTATGAGACCTTGAAGAAGTCACCGCGCAAAAGTGCCTAGGGCAACGTAGGTTCTCGTTGTTCAAGTAAAAAAATACGTTTGGAGGCACTGCGAAACTGCACTGCAATAAACATCGAAATGCGCACGGCTGGTTTCTCCGCAGGTTACTTAGCGGGCGAAAGAGCAAGGGTAGGACTACAATCGTATCACACCCGCGCGGTACAAAGGGAAGTACAAAAGTATTGAGACATGGAGAATTACTAACAAGCGATAACTAGAGTGGTAAAAAATGAAAATGAAAAGAGCGTTTAGCCTTCTGCTATTCTACGCTTCCTCCTGTCGATCGTCTTGCATTTCGAAAGTGTGTCGACGTTTCTAAAATGTTTCGTTGATGCAAATTAGGTGTGAAACTGCTGTGTTGTCCAGCTGTGAAATTGTCTGTCATTGTGCATGCAGTTCTCAGGGCTGAGCAGAGTATGCAGAAAGAATTTCGTGTGCGGCGAGAGCAGGGTCAATATCCAACGTTATGGATATATAGAGCCGTTTTGGAGCTTTGAACGGTTATTACATGCGCATAGTGATTCAGATTGCTTGTGGCACCCAGAAGGAGCCTTCGAGAGTCTTCAGTGCACCTTTGGGGCAAGTGTCAAGCCGCCGATGAACATTCTGCTTCTCCTGACAGAAAGAACAGTGAATAACTGCAGCGAGGCTTGTCTTGCTAAAGTAATGCTAAGATTTAGTCAGTCCGAGGGGTGTAGTTCCCAAGCAGCACCGATATTCGGCCCAATATTAGGAATGTATTGGCAAAGGCCGAAACTGAAACCATCTATTTCCAATATTAGAGCGATTACACACGCTGCTTGGGCTGATACAGTCCTATAATTGATTTTGGGTGGAACATCGCAGGACAGACGAAGTGCATAAAAAAACGACACACAAACCAGCGCTGAATCGTCACTAACACTTGTGGTGAAAAAAAGACGCCCATTAGTGCCTAAAGCCATACGGCCCAACAACCACCTGCAAACGCTCAGAGCACATTCACAATGGCAATATCATCTCCGTGGCCAAATCCTACAGTGACAAGAAAAAAGTGGTAGGGCTTTTAAGCCGAGTTAAACCGAGAAGACATGCGAAAGCATGTGTTCAGAGTGGTGTGCTCATGGTTCTGATTTGGCGGATCGGCGGCATATCTGGCGACGATATTAGTTCGACAATAGTATTAGTTAATGAAGACGACGACTTGCAATACTCCCCGCGAGTGTGTCTATTATTTCGATAGCAGTATTAGTTCAAGAAGACGACGACTTAGAATATACAGCATGGGCGTGCATTGCTGTTTAACGCAAGGCGTGACCGGCTTTGGCGATAGCATAGTGCTCTCGTGCAGTGGCCAATGAAGCTGTTCAGTTCGTGCCGCCGCAGGTTCGAATCTTATTCGCAGCAATATTCATTTTCTTTATTTATGGTTTCGTCGAGGTCATCTTAGAGGTCAAGCTTCACACGAACTTGGTGAGCCGGCTAGACCTTGTGAAGTAGCGCGTTCGCACTAAAGCATGACCCCCCCCCCCCCCCCCCCCACTTCATAAGGCATTCTTCGGATTCAAGAATTGTCTGAAAAGGAAATTTCTTCATTGAATAGCAATAGATGTGACTGGCTGGTACATTTATGTTGTGTTTTTCAAATGAAATGCGCCTTCAATAACTCCATTTTATCGTGATCACTCTCAGATAATCAAACTTTTTCGCGGGTTATTAACGGCTTCCACTCTTTTTCAGAACTGCGACAGTGGTCTTTCAGGTGGGAATTATTTGATTCTTAAAAATATCTAAGAGGTTCTCGTAGACGACATTTATGCAGCGGCAGGTCTGCCCTATGAAAAGTTTTTTGCTTCATAAATGGAGCTTTTAAATCAGTGAAAATGCGCATACCACAAACATTTATCTGTGCGACGCTGGGATGTGAAACAAGCTTTTTGCTTTTTACGTTCTCACGACAGTTCCCTACCTTACGGCAAAGCCTCCCTAATGTTTTTCAAATGAAATACGCCTTCATTAACTCCTTTCTCGCGTCAAATTTTTTCGCGGGTTATTAATGGCTTGCACTTATTTCTTTTCAGAACTGCGACAGTGGTCTTTCAGGTGGGAATAATTTGATTCTTAAAAATATCTCAGAGGTTCTCGTAGACGACATTTATGCAGCGGCAGTTCTGCCCTGTGAAGAGTTGTTTGCTTCATAAATGGAGCTTAGAAACCAGAGAAAATGCGCATTCCACAAACATTGAACTGTGCGACGCTGGGATGTGAAACAAGCTTTTTGCTTTTTACTTTCTCACGACAGTTCCCTACCTTACGGCAAAGCCTCCCCAATGTTTTTCAAATGAAATACGCCTTCATTAACTCCTTTCTCGCGTCAAATTTTTTCGCGGGTTATTAATGGCTTGCACTCATTTCTTTTCAGAACTGCGACAGTGGTCTTTCAGGTGGGAATAATTTGATTCTTAAAAATATCTAAGAGGTTCTCGTAGACGACATTTATGCAGCGGCAGCTCCGCCCTGTGAAGAGTTGTTTGCTTCATAAATGGAGCTTATAAACCAGTGAAAATGCGCATTCCACAAACATTGAACTGTGCGACGCTGGGATGTGAAACAAGCTTTTTGCTTTTTACTTTCTCACGACAGTTCCCTACCATACGGCAAAGCCTCCCCAACTTGGGGGGGGGGAGGGGAGGGGGGGCAGAGAAAACCACGTTCACATAGAAACGTCCTTTTTTATATTCGTTTTTCACATCTATTTATGGAGCTGAGAACCCCTTCCGCACTCTCCACGGTGCCGATGTACTCATGAACGTAGATACTTACACGCTAGACAGAGAAGCAAGCTATATGTCTCCGTCACCCGGTAGCTAGGATGTCATCAACAGCTGGCGATAGCCGCGAGATTATCCCGAGAATTGTTTCGGCTGCCCATATGATATAGTAAACTGCATTAGCCTTTCATTGGTTTTATAAGTATGTACAGGAACAGTACCGACGCAAGCTCATAGTGATAAGGCAGTACAAATGTTTGGTTATGAAGCTCATGAAATGAACACATAAACAACGACAGTAAATTCAAAACATGACGCAGGCACTAGCCGCAGAATGTTGAAATGCTAACCGTTCGCTTACTTCGAATGAACGCAGCACAGCAAAGGTGCAGAGATTAGCAATACTTTCTATCAGGCATGAATGGACGCCGAAGACACGCTTAGAAGTTGAACAAAAGTGCAATAATTATACTACCTGAATTATGAGGAAAATGTCGTCGGGGCTCAGTTATTCTCTTTGCACTGAGATCGTTATAGAAGGTACGCAGAAACAAAGAAAATTCTATTGAAACCCGGAAGTGCTAAAGCGTTTCAGGAAGTTTTCTAAATTTTTCATACCCGTAGTGGTGGAACACTTGAGCCATCGATTACGACTTTTCTTTAAACTTCCCACCTCTCCTCCCCTCCATAAATAAAAAGCTTAGAAAAGATTTGCTCAAGCCAACTATAAATACTTCATCAGCATCATCATCGTCGGCATAACTACGTCCTCTATAGGAGAAAAGCCTTTCCCATATTCCGGCAGGTAATCCTGTCTTGCACCAGTCACAGCTACCCTCAACTCGGTAAACTTCATAACCTCATCCACCCAACTGACTTTCTTCCGCTCCCAGTTACGCTTGCCTTCTCTTAGAATCCACTCCGTTGCTCTTAAAGACCATGGCGATGTAATTTAAACGTAAGCATAATTCTCAGTGGCGACAGTATTGTGCGCTGTCCTACCAATTAAGCAAAATGTGAAGTTACAACACAATGCTTTAGGAATTGTTTTAAAGAAAACAGAATAAACATAAGTACTCACCAGCCACACACACGAGGCGAACGAGAAAGAAACGAATCATTTTTTTCTCATTCACTCATCAGACAAAATTTAAAAGCTTACAGGAATCTTTTTCCCCTGAGATATTTATACACTTGGAGTCGTAAAAAGAGTTTGTTTTGTTCTGCCCTTGAAGCTATTCCCCGCAAACATTTTTGACCGCTGTAAATTGCAGTTAACCTAAGTGAATTCCACTTGACCTTCAGCAATGAAATGTCAGGCTCCTGAAAGGTTTTATGAAACTGTCGCCATGAAATGTCGCAGGCTTCTGTTGTTCTTGAAGCCGAATTCAGCCTTCTAATTTCAGCTATGCCACAAGGAGCTCCGTTGAAATGTTCTATTAGCAGTATACGAAAGTTATGTATGTTAAATTTCTTCACTGGAGGAAATTTATTTACCTGGAATGGTTCATTTCGATCGCTTGAATCGGAAATTAATCATCACATTTTTGTGCGTGTCCGCTGAAAGAAACTTGTATCCACACATTTCAATTTCCTTTTGCTTGAATAGTGGAGTAATCGTCGCAGTTTTAGAACAAATGTCAAATATGTCTCATGGTTGCGTAAGTAGCACAAATTATAACTATGAAACTTTCTAAATTGCACATGCCTGCTAAATATCGTCTATAAAGTTAATTCTTTAAGGTGGTTGTTTTAAAGAATCCTTTTTTTCAGCGCGGAAACATTACTTTTGCTCTGCTCGGAGTTTCCTTAACGGCAGGTGTGGCTCCGCTAACATCATACTCAGGTCACAACTCCTCACGCCCGCGAGGCAGGATCTCAGTCTCCTTATGCTGTCCTTACGTACTCTAGACGAATTTTGGTTTCGGCAAGAAATTCTGTTGCTATGCATCATCTGGTGTCACGGTAGCGGTGTTTGCACTTCCACATATCTCTGCGACAAAGACTGATTTTGATCGTTTTTAGCCCGAAATTATGATAGGTCAGTTTACCTTGATATCTAGCCGCTTCCGCAACTCAGTGTATAGCTGGGCAAGATCGCTTGATTCCTCGAGCACGTCATGAATTCGCTTCCAATTCTTTTCGAGTTGCAAGGAAGCGCTCGTCCTTTACCCCTTTCATGTCATTGTTTCTCATTTGCTAAGCCCCCTCTAAACCATGACATTCCAACCATCGATGTGATTAACTGGGCTAAGCAGCCAAATTTTTATTATATAACTGTTTTCGAAATTCGCGTGAAACAGCGCTAAGCGTTTTGTACTGTGCCTGCGTCCAGGAGTGTGTGCTTAGAAAAGTACGATTGTCGTCGTAATCATGTCTTCTGAGTACAAGGAACGCTTTACTTCTTGTCTAAAGGGCTTAGTTTCAAGTGTAAAAAATTGTTTTTTCATGTTTTATTCGAATGCTAACAGGTGGCTTAAGAAATTTGATGACTTAAATTTACAACTCGAACGACTACGTACTGAACCAGTTGACGCCGATTAGATCTCGGGCGCTCCGGGCGCTGTTCGGTAGAGGAGGAATGTAAAAAATGCGTCTAGACTTTGCGGTGGGAGTATACGTTAAAGAACACCACGTGGTTGACATTATTTTGTAGTCGTAAACTGCCGCCCTCACTTGCAGCTGCGGGACCTCAAATCCCACATACCATACCATCGTTATTTACTCGTTCAAATGTCAGTGTTCGCTCTTTGCAGAGGCTGATATCGGGGTTAAATATATGACAGTATTTTCATATTTACCAAGAAGCCCAGCACACTGCATACGTTTTGAACACATATAAAATTCCGCTGCCGTGCTGTGTTTTTACTGCAGTGTCACGGGAAGCGCATAAAGCGGAAAAGAGCTTTAAAATGCAAGATCAACACTTCCGTAGACCGCGCATAAATATATCCAACCACCGAAGCCAATCTCTGCCGTCATATGAGCGAAATATTGACACTGCACAGCCCTAGGTAACCACGGATATTACGTGATTGTCATACGGCAGATTTAGCATGTGTTGTTTACACCACAGTGCCGGCAGTGCTTGGTCGAGGATCTGGTTCCTGTAGCTAACACGCCGACAAAATTTTTGAAACCCCTGCAACAAAAAAAAAGGTTATTGCCCCCATCACGAAGCCGTCACAATTATTCTGTTACTTTGATGATTCGTGAGGCTTTGATGATTCGACGATGTTGTCACTAGGGCAACCCTTGGGAGATCTTTCGCAAGGGAGGTACTTCAAGGGGTTTTATGCACAGGTTGTTTACAAAAGTATACCAGGTGTTCTACGGAAGCCCTCAAATATTTTAAAACGTAAAAATTTTAGATAAAGCGGAACTTCTGCTGCATAGTAATACCAGCGTTGGGGAACAATACAGAAAAGGCGAATCATGTTAGCTATTATAATTGAATGTAAACATTTATAACTGAATATTTTGTGGAAATTTTAGCTAATACAGTCAGGAGCCTGGATGCGATTAGAAATTTACAGTTAATCATTAGTAATGTCCGCACTAGGAAGCCGCTAGAACAGCCCGCATGCCCTTCCTAGCGGCTTCCGGGGGTTAAAGAGCCACCGCTATCAGCCGCTGCTCTTCCAGCTGAACAAACCGCCTTTTGTTTTGGCATTTTGAAGCACAAAATAACAGATGAAACCGGAAGAAGAATGCGAATTAAAATAGCTTTAGCAGAGAGAAGCATCTAAACACACAGCTTTGAAGGGGCGATGGCTCTCTCTGACTACGCGTCATGTCTTAGCAGGCGAAAGTATTACTAAAAAAAACATTTAACAGAAGTCTGTCTTTGCTTTAGCTGCGGCTCGCCCGTAGTCACACCATGAAGAAGGGACCGAGCCGGTCCCGAAACGTCGTGTTTTTCTGCAAAATTAACTTGGTTGCTATCACGCATCTTTCTCCTAAAGAAAGTGTTATTATGCAACAACGCGAAATACTTGGAAGTAAGGACAAACGTTGACTTACAATTGACGTTTCATCACAGGAAACATATAAAATAAATGGCAATCGCGGGCAAGCAAGTGAGCAAAAAAAAAAAACGCATGGGTTCCTGTGTCAATCTAGACACGTGACCTTACCCTCTTGCAGCAAAATGGAGTGCTTACGTCCACATCTTTGGCACTGTTACCTAGCAACGCACCGCCAGCTCACGCGTCTAGCTATGTTTCAGTGCTAAGACTAAAGTATACTACGCGGTACATTGCCAGAGGGTATAACGTAAAAAAATCTCTATGCAACCGTTTGCGCGACACCATAAAAGCAACTCAGAAAAAACTGATCATTAAGAGAAAGAGAGCAAAATACACGTCATAGCCAAACTCCCATGAACAAAGGACGGCTACAAATATTAGGAATTAATGACGGTCGGCAGAAGAACAATTCACTTGACCTGCATGAATGCACGTATCGAGGAAGCGAAGGAATATGTCAACATATAAATGGACTAAACCAAGGCCATTTGTCCCAATAGGCCGCAAAAAGCAATCATATCGCATAGATTAAAAACATGAACTCCATACAAGCCTTTCAAACATTCTCGGAAAGCAACCTAAAGTCTACATTATAAAAAAATTAAAACGTCTCTTGCCGTACGCAAACTTCTATTCATATGCTCCAAATTACGGATTGGTAAGTGAAGAAATGGTTTGAGAAAAAGGAAATTTTTCTGTCGTCGGTAAATTTCTGTCTTTATGACGCTCCACAACAACAGATCATTGCTTTATCATTTGTAAAGCCGCCCATTAGTCATTGTCTTTGTCGTATGAGTGTTCTATATAGCCTATGCCTGGTTGTAGGAAAATATTTACGAATCCCTGCTCATGTTCTTTCTTAATGGTCTGCACTGCTTGTAGAATACTGTCATGATGGAAGAACATTAAGAATCTCTTTTTCAAACAAAATAACATTTAAAATAAATGAATGTTTATCTTATAAATGTATGTAATAGGACTTCTGACTGTAATGACGAGCTCAGCTTTGTCTGGCTTTGAGTACTTTGTTACCTGGACGCGTTTAGTTTTGAAAAGGTTGTGATAGAGCTCTCTAGTAAATCGTAAACAGTTCGGGTAAGTGTATTATTATTTCACTGCAA
Organism: Amblyomma americanum; assembly: GCA_030143305.2. Classification (NCBI taxonomy): domain Eukaryota; kingdom Metazoa; phylum Arthropoda; class Arachnida; order Ixodida; family Ixodidae; genus Amblyomma; species Amblyomma americanum. The sequence goes on from JARKHS020015213.1 coordinate 107,084, forward strand.
TAAATACCATATTTAAGAGAAAAAAGCCAGACATTGTCTTCTAAGGCATCGGGAAACTGATTTGCGTGTTAATCGTCTCACTTTCCTTCCTCGCATTTTGTCTCTATTTTTGCGCAAATTTCATTCCGATATTCAACGCCAATCAGCCCGACAGCATGCCCTACTAAGCTGCTTTGTTTGCACAGGTAATGGTTCGAATGCCGGTGGCAGCTGAGGCTTTTGCCCCAGGATAAGACTTACACGGAAATATTCCGACATTTCCGGTGCCTTTTGTCTGTGGACTGGCTACAGACAGAAGCCTATAAAAATGTCAGGAAATAAATACACAGAATATCTATGCAATTTCCATGGGATTCCTCTACAGACCCTCTATAGACTATACTCACAAACGTGTGTTAACGGTTCATGCAGTATCTAACGAAATTTCGCTTAAGGTTAGCACTCACGCGGCATTGATCGCTGCCTTGGGATAGATATTATATAATAAATTACCCGTGCGAGCACAAGCGTAGAGAACAAGCATTCTGTTGTACTCGCATTACCTCTGAGATGCAGTGTTGTTTTTCAATTAACTGCTTTGCGAAGCGGAAAACAGAACGTTGCTGTCCGCCTTCTGCTTACATCATAATTATTTTGCAGTGACATTTGCGCTGCAATCTATCCCGGTTTTTCTGTCATACGCGTTACGCAATTAGTGCACCAAATTACCTGTTCAAATTTTGCGTTAACATCAAACAGAACTACGTGTGGCGGGTGATTTTAAAACTAAGTGTGGGTACACAGGGCAAAACACTAGTTTGTAAAGAACAAGCTACATGCTCCTTACTGCGAAAGCGACTGCCAAACTTACGGTGACCAGCAAGGCAACCGATGCAGGCGCAGTCTCACGAGTTTGACTGCACATGCTTATATCCAGACCGCTTTGAACATTTTTTTACTGGTGGTTATCGGATGTTCAGAACTAAACACTTCTAAGCTCGCAGCCCAGGTGTTCTAGGGAAGGGTTTTGGTCTCCTTCCATCTGTTTTTGTGATAGCTGCGGCGGATGAAAAATTTAAAAGTGCGGCGCAGCACTATCGGACTGCAATGGCCGCAGTGTTAAAACATAAGGCCTAACCTGTTGCTCGACGTGAACGATGAATCAATTGTGTATAGAGTGGCAGATTATTGGCAGCTAACAAAAATCCTATGCTAAACGTGACGCCGGGTAATAGATTTTCCCCGAGGTAATCACCAGCTATACAGAGACTGTGAAAAAGAAAAGCAAGACACAATTTTTATCTCCAGTTGATTCCTTAAGCACATGGTAATCTGCATGCTTTGTGCCGCCAGTTCATTAAATACGGTTTTTCGTATAAACATAAGCAGTTTTTAATAATATAAGTGCTTGTATATTGACGGTTTTGGTATGAGAATTTTGATAAAGCTTATTTACAATTTAACATTTAAATTTGTCCTTTATAAAGTTTTATTCTTGTCGCTGCTCTACACGTAGGTTTGATACTGGACGCTAAAAAAAGATTTATCCCAGCACGAGGAGCCAAGGCAGTCCTAAAATATGAAAACCGACTGCGCGAATGACTGCTGAGACGCACGAAATCACCTCATCTCTTCCACTTATCCAGTTATGCAGCTGCAAAATCTGAACGGGCGGTATTTCTAACTCGTGTTCAAAAATTTGTTTGTATTTTTCCTAGATGAGGCGCGGCTTCAGAAGCAAAGGAATGAATGATGTTTCCATTACATTACTCTCGTGAAAGTCTAGTTTTTTGGTCCTTAATATAGATAGATAAAGAGGAGGAGGGAAAGGCAGGGATGCTAACCAGAAAGGGGTTCCGGTTGGCTACCCTGCACTGGGGAAGAGGGATTAGGGGACTAAAAGGAGGAAGAGAGAAGGGGAAAACGCATAACACACACACGCGCGCAACGCTGTCACAATTTGTCATTCGATCCAGTCGCTCTCAAGTAGGCAAAGAGTGCCTTGCATGCCTTGAGGGCAGTCGACTGCTGTGGCCACGGACCGAGGATATTTTGCTCTGTTAATGGGCGAGGATCGAGGCGGTGCAGGGCACAACGCAGTGTATCTAATTGTTTATAAGCATGGATGGAACCAACGCTCTCATGCAGTTTTTTAAATCTCTTTCAACTATTAGTGAACCAATTAATGTTTCGGTTTTAATTCCAATATGCACGGCTATAGAAGTTAGTGGAGGAATATGCGGGGAAAAAAGCCTTTAAAAGGCCACCAGGGTGGCCCCAGGCCCCGTTAAATTGGCTGCTGCTGAACGGCAGAAAGAGCCCTTTCCAGCAATTACTAAGCAAAGGAGAAGGAGGACAAGAGTATAACACACAAAGCAATGTATAAGTCTTGCGCAGAATAGAAAAAAACAAGCAAAGTAAAAAAAAATCAAGTTCCGGGTTCTCACAGATGAATATAACACAATGGCACAACCATGCACGAAAAATATAGTTCATTTAACTTTAGCAGAACGAGTTGAGCACATGTATGCTCTCCATGTGGACATATGTGATACCCCTGGGCAGGTTGACCTCGTTGAAGAGGCATCTGAGTTCAAGAACGTCTTTTGTGGCTGGGGAGACCTTGCGTATGTAGTTGAAGCTCAGAATGGCTACATAGAGGCCCTGCGAAAATTTAACAGGACAGGTAGTAATGGCAACCAAAGCGAACCCAGACAGGCAGATCGAAGTGTTCATACACAAGGCGAACGGCCTCTCGGACAACAAAATCGAGATCCAAAGGGACGTCCACCAGCGGGCCACAGACGGCCTTGCCGACATAGGCCTCGACAGCGTTCAGCTCAGTTACTGTCGCACCACTACAACGGAACTTAGCAGCGGGTAGCTCTGGATAGTCAGCGTTTCTCAGCCCTTTAGACTTCTCGCCGGCAATTCGCCATCATCCTCGAGGCGCGGTTCAACTTCGTCGTCGTTACAACATACATACATACAATATTATTCGTCGTGTAAGCCGTTCAAACATTCCTTTACCATAATACTACGCACTTGGGGACGACACCAAGTCTCTGCAGCTCCGGTTGTTTAGGGGACTATGGCTTTCCCAAAGTTGGTAAGTAAGCTGAAATAATTAAGGATAATTTTACCTCATTTTTGTAAGTTGAAACCGGGTATAGGCTTATCACACCAATTTTCATATACGTCCCGAATAACGTTCTGCTGAAGGGCGAGTAATGCATGCACATTTGCATTATTTGTTACCATCATGCCAGACTGCAATGGGTGAAATGAATCAGACAATTATAATTATATATTAGTACATTATATATATAGGAAGGAATTTCAGAACAATGAGTAGGCCCACCTGCCGAGATATTTCACAGGAAAAGTTCACATGGCAGTTCCAGGACATGCTATTATAAAAGTGCACGCCGAGAGATTTATTGGATGGTGCATGTTCTATTTAAAGGAGATAAATAATATACCTTTAGGTTACGTATTATTTGTATTTTAGGCGAAAAATGAAGATCTTGGTTTTTCTGTTAATTATGAAGCCGTGTTCATTATTAAACACGGAGTAAGCGTGTAAACAGATATCGGAAGGTCTGCACGACAAGAGCAACTGCTGCGAGGATTGTTGACAAAAACGTTGACAAAAATGTGAAAAAGTGGAAAGTCGACATTATATTCTAGCACAGCTTGTTTGTAGTTTTTAATTATGAGTTTTGCTTGGCATTTTAAAGCAAAGCGACCATCGTTCATGTTTTATACCGAATATTTAAGTTTCTTTCGCGAAGCGGCATATGTATACGATCACTGCCCCTTTAAAGAAGGTGGAAAACAATTTATGCATTATATCAATATTTATTTAACTGAAATGCAATATCAACGCTGCAATATGAACAGAGCATAACCGCTGTTTATAAAGATCACAAACTTGTTTCCAGGAAGGCATGCCTGCAGCTGCCCTCCCTGAGTGGCCCTCAGGAGCGCTTGTGGTAATGCGTCATCTTTAAGCTTTTAGTAAATAGCCCAAAGCAGATTCAAAAGGCTATAATTCACTCACCCGCCATCTTTTGGGGTGAACGCTTAAAAATGCGTTGGATTCTTTTCTAACATTTTTGATTATCGTTTTGCATAGTCTTTGAGAACATGCTGTTAGCGACATTTGTTTCTCAAAAGCGCGCTGCATGCGCCCAAATATTTCCGCTGACACTTTCTCCACAGTTGAACAATAATAATAATAATAATTGTTTTTCTTTTGGGGGGGGGAGGAAATGGCGCAGTATCTGTCTCATATATCGTTGGACATCTGAACCGCGCCGTAAGGGAAGGGATAAAGGAGGGAGTGAAAGACTAAAGGAAGAATAGGTGCCGTAGTGGAGGGCTCCGGAATAATTTCGACCACCTGGGGATGTTTAACGTGCACTAACATCGCACAGCACACTGGCGCCTTAGCGTTTTACCTCCAAAAAAACGCAGCCGCCGCGGTCGGGTTCGAACCCGGGAACTCCGGATCAGTAGCCGAGCGCCCTAACCACTGAGCCACCGCGGTGGGTCCACAGTTGACGCCTACGCTACTTTTTACAGAAATTTACAAGACGCTACTTTTTACAGAAACTTACAAGCGTAGCTGTCGTGGGGTAAAAACGCCTACAGGTAGCTTGCTTACAGATGACTGCATGGCCCACTTGAACGGCTTGGTGGTGTAGTAGCGTGCGGCTGCGTAGTTTCACTGCTGGATGATGCATAATTTGCTCCATTTGCACCAGATGTACTACCAAGCGGGTTTATTCCGAGAATCTACAGAAACAGTAGCAGCAATGACAGCAGTTTGTCGTAGTCCAGACCAAACAGGGTCTCGCATTCAGCTATGGAAATGAGAGTCACGCTAACGCCCGTCCTCTTTACAATGAATTTTTATATAAGACTGTTTCATATAAGAGATTTTTGGTTTACTTTCGACTGGCTTATTTCTTTACGGCAAGCGCAATTCTTAGAACGTGGCGTTTTAAAGCGAAAATCGTTACTACGCTAGGTAGAGCAGTCTTCGGGTAGGCTGCACGACGACCTTGAGCGACCTTCAGCCCTACCAAGGATAACCGTGCATGACCATATGTGGTGCAGTTATGGTGTCGAACCCTTGACCCCTGACCTTGACCACTGACCTTTCGTTGACCTCTGACCTTTGACATTGGGTGACCTTTGGGTTGACCTTTGACCTTAACAGCGTCCGATTGGATGATGTGAAGCCAAGTGATGACATCCGATGCGGGTGTCGTAAGACCATGTGATACCACGTTATAGCCACGTGGTCGTGTGGGTATAGTATACGGAACGGCCGTCGCGAGCGTGTAGCGCAGCTGCCATGGACGAGCCTCAGACGCTTAGCAAGCGTCCTTGCTTTTCGCTGAATTCCAGGGTTAGCCAAGTTAAGCCACTGCCAATTTTTTGAGCTTCTCCTTCATGAAAACGCAGTTTCCGCGACTGAAATGGATACCACGGACGTGTTCTCAGTAGAAAAAGCCCTGTGCTACCGGTCCCCGTGGGCGTCAATTCATAAACTTCATTTTCCGACCACGTTTGCCGAAAAAATAATTGTGACATTCCACTTCTTGCTGTTTAAGAATAAACTGTGTTTTTTTAGGTAGGTGGCAGGCGGCACCTAACGGCTTTTTTTATTTTTTTGTCGGTAGTATGAGTGGTGTCGAAATAACAGAAAGATAATGATTACAAGGTGAAGTTGCCAAGTTTTATGCAAAAAAAAAAAATTCCACAACAGCATACGAACAGACAACATCCCAGTAATCTGTAATGCCTACAACGTGCAAACAACTAGCTCTGCCAGATACGGTAGTTATAGCGTGTGAATCTAGACAAACTGAATTTAAAGATAGATTGGCTTATTATTTTTTGTCGCAACATCAAGTAAGCATATATCAGGCTGTAGGCGACGATGGCGTATGCTCCAGGGATAGTAGTGTAGAATGGTTCGTAGAGTTCGGCGAAAAATATATTTTTAAGTTCATGAATACCTTCTTTCAAAAACGATTGGACAGAGAATTGGGCGTGGAAGAGCCCCAATGGTGCGACTAAAAATGAAATAGGTTTCATACTATGTACTCACCCTTGAATCATGCAGGATGCGGAGGTCCTAAGAAAGGTGTGTTGTAGCGACTACAGTATGTTAAGGTCTCAAGTTAGCAAATATTCGAATTGAGCACCATAGTACAGGAGACGAGACATGCGAAGAGCAAGACCTAGCATCCTCGCTTTGGCGCTTGTTCCTACTGCAATGTTATTTTTAATTAACGTTTTGGGTGCCGAAGCGAACGACTATCTGTCACGCCGTTAACGCCACTCACGCTTTTGCTCCCTCACAGGAGTAGAGAACTCCAGTTCATTTAGGTTTTGACTACCTAAGTGTACATGGTTACTATAAAACTCACGTTTATTGGAAATCTCTTGTGAACATGCAGCTTTCTTGTCTTATTTTCAACGCGCACGATGATTCGCCAGATTGAGCTTAGATTTTTAGAATTTATGCAATTTCACTCTCCTCCTTTACCGTTCTCTTCCCAAGAGGCACAACGATCTTGTGTTTGGACGCCAGGAGCAGGTGCGGACGCAATTTATTCGGTGCTGGGGGGATTGCCAAACTCTTTAGAACATCCGGAAGTTAACTGGTTTTCTATGCGCCGGCAGGGGTCCGAATCCCACCCAGGTATCAGATTTTTTTCCTGCGTCGCTCCGTCGTTCCTCACACCTGCACCTATATACCTACTCCCTTGTCTCGTAATTGTACCTCGGAACTTCACATCGCGCAGTGTCCATTTAATTTAATAAGCGCATTTTTTTATATTATGTACCGTCGAGAAGCAAATCTATTTTCAATCCGTTGCTTCTTACGTACTACCTATCTATGTCTTATTTCAATTCATGTTGTCTGAAGCTCGCTTCGGATTTGTTAGTGTGAGTGACAGCGATAAAGTCTAACATAGTTGTTGCTCGAACATGTTTCGCTGCACATTCATTTCTCTGTGACCGGGGTCGAGCCTTTTTTTTAAACTGTTATTGACTCATTCATTTTGGGTGTCCTGCTAGGAGAGACACTTTATAATGCTCACGTACCGAATGCTGAGGCTAATATTCACCACCTACTGCGAGTTTGCCCGGCGCTGAAGCCGACAAGAATTCGCCACCTGGCGGCAATGGGCGTCTTGCCGAACAATCTGGATTCATATACCGCTTGGACACAGGGATGACATTATCGTTCACTCCTCTACTGCATTAGTTCAGAGAACCTATTTTCATTTATTTCAGCATCCTCCGCATCCATCATTACATCGCCTTTTATGCCCTGAGGCAATAAACTTCGCTTAATATAAAGTTGTGAGTGAAACCTTTAGTATGTGCCCTAGAAATAAATCATGTAGATGGCTAGTGAAGTTAAGTGATTTTATTTCTCTTGCGACATACACGTTCTAGGGGTAAATCAATGAAAAAAAAAGGAGACTCACCTTAAAAACTCTACTGCGCCTTCATTTACAACTTGAATGTAATGCCAGTGCGCAACGGCAAGATGTATAGGTCTACAAAGTTTCAGAAATACACAGTATATATATATACACACACACAGTATGTATGTATTTATGTATGTATGTATGTATGTATGCATGCATGTATGTATGTATGTATGTATGTATGTATGTATGTATGTATGTATGTATGTATGTATGTATGTGTATGTATGTGTATGTGTGTATGTATGTATGTATGTATGTATGTATGTATGTATGTATGTATGTATGTATGTATGTATGTATGTATGTATGTATGTATGTATGTATGTATGTATGTGTATGTGTATGTGTGTGTATGTATGTATGTATGTATGTATGTATGTATGTATGTATGTATGTATGTATGTATGTATGTATGTATGTATGTATGTATGTATGTATGTATGTATGTATGTATGTATGTATGTATGTATGCACAGTAGTATGTACAAACACACTAGTATGTACATACATAGACAGTAGCATGTATCCACAGTTTCAGGAATGCATTATTTCGCATGCAGCACAAATAATTGAGATTTTACAGTTAATTCATCACTAATATGAAGTAATGAAACCAGCTAGTTTCTGAAATGTGTGCGAGCCTTACAATTTTATCTTTGAGAGGCTCATTAAGTAGTATTGTTAAGTTATAGGATGTTGAGCTGGTATACATTTTATTGACAAGATTGGCAAGGTCCTAAAACTATGCCGATTTATTATAAAAGAACATGTTATTGGAGAAAAAGACCACTTTATTTTCCCACGTTTCAATAGCTCTTGAAGGTTAAGTGACGAAACATGTATGACTGTTTAGTGTATTACAGCTTTCTAGATTATTACATTGCTTTTCTTGACTCGGGGTTTCCTGAAGTATCAGCCGGCCTTTTGTGTGTCACTTTCTAATTCTTGGTTTTCATTTATCTGAAAAAGAAACACATATACGATGAACACCACTGCATAAAATGAAGAGGAAGCTTATATTTCGTATTAATTCGAGCTTTTGTCCCTTGAAGTCTTCCTCGGAAATACAAGCGCTCAAATAGGGGCGCTCGCTGATTTTGTCGTGCTACATCACATATACTATCGTAACACTTACGCGATGCTCACCTTCAAGTTCCACTGCTACCCCGTCGCACCGTGAAAAACGCTGCGAAGGCGTTTAGCATTTTGAACCCCTTCAGAATTCACCTTATTTATAGCTTACACGTTGTAAAGCCTCTGGCAAAACCAAGAAAACACGTCTTTGACGCATATTTCTCGTCTCAAAAGCCAATGACGCTGCCCTGGTTATGACAAAAAAAAAATTTCAATACATAGTTTGAGGCAGGTCTTTTGGAACCATTCGTTGATTGTGGCCTTCGGATAGTTTTAAATATTTTTCCCGGTTCCTTGAAATCAGAAATTATCTTGGTTTTACTGCAACAGCCACTGCGGGTTAGAGTACCGTATACCCGCTTTACTTAGCGTCTTCAATAATTCAAACATAGGCGATATTTTCAAAACATTTTGCACTGACGATGAGCTTGCATCTTTGTAATCATCAAAACATCAAGTGACTGTCGCGTATGATGTGGCTCGTATTTATTATGGTTAGGGCAAGCTAACCTGTTAGACCTGAGCGACTCCCCTCCAAGACGTCCACTGATCGCCTTCTGCACCTAGGAGTGCATAACAACCTGGAAGAACTACTTGAAGCTCACTAAACAAGCCAAATAACGCGGTTATCAACGACCAAAGTTGGTAGACGAGTCCTCGAGGATCTGCACATAGCGCTGCCACCAACAACAGAAGACAGAGTGGACATTCCCAAAGACTGGAGAGATAAACTACTAGTCAAATCATTACCAAAAAACATACATCCCGAGCACAATCAAGGTAGGAGAGAAGCCAGATTAAGAGCTAAAGAGAAGTATTGTGGCAGCAAAAATAGCACGTATTATGTAGACGCGGCTGGCCCTACGCAAGATGGCATCTGCACCGTCGCGGTCATACACGAGGGAAAGCAGCTGCATCGACTCTCGGCGAAAACTAGTAAAGTTGCGTTAGCCGATTAACTGGCGATAGCGCTGGCAGCCACTCACTCCCACGCCACGCACATATTTTCTGATTCTCAGCACGCCTGTCGAAATTATATAAGAAAAAGAATAGCGCCGTTTGCCAGCAGAATTTTAGCAAACGAACAACATAGCTCAATGCAGAGAACAAAACAATTGGTATGGGTGCCTGGACACTGCAGGGAGTAGAAGGGAATGAGGCTGCTCACACAGCTGCCCGAGCGTCTCTCCACTGGAGTTTCCATGAATTCCCAGGCTCTGTCGGGACTCCTGAACCGAATCCGCTAATCACATATGCGGACATTATAACATATCTACGCTTCAGAGGCAGACTTCCCAAAACCTGCCAAGGGCCTGTATAGAACTGAGGAACGACATCTCAGAAGGCTGCAAACGGGGTCGTTTCTAAGCCCTGCGATTCTAAAACATATAGACTCAACTTTTTCGAGGTACTGTAAATTTTGTGAGATGTGGGCAGACGCATATCATTTGGTATGGGCCGGCCAGAAAAATCCGCTAAATAAAGAGAGTAAATCAGCACACGATAGAGGGCTTGGAGGCGACCTTGTCCGGCTGCTTAGACCTGGAGTCCCAGAAGGCTCTGGTCCAAAGAGCCCGGGCAGCGGCTACCGCCAATGGTGTCCCGGAATGAGGACTACCTCCCAGACAAGGGCGCAGTGAAACTCTCCACTCTCCTCTAAAACCCGCCCCAGTGCATCCAATAAAGTTTCACCGCCACCAATGAGCCAAATACAGAAAATGAAACTGAATGAAATTTTGTCGTAGTGGATGGCTCATCTGCAGACCGTGCTTTTGCAAATGATCTGAAAACAAAAAATGCACAGTAAGAACCGCAAAGCCTGCGCGGAAATCCTTTGTCAAATCTAAATTGAGCCATATCCCGCCGACGTACGGAACAAAATGGGCCAAATCCCCACAGGAGACCTTTTTTTGTAAGCTTGAGCCTTACGAGTTGACTGTTTAGAGCGTGGTTTCATTTATTCCTTCCGAAGCGCTACATTCACATCCACTGCGCAGGCTATGCAGAGATCGGCGGCGTATCTGAACACAGAGGATGATTATTAGGATGGGATCATTAGCCCCGTCGCATATGGAGCAAGGATGCACCTTTGTCACAGTGAACGTTAAAGCGTTAGGATGGGCTAGACAGCTGTGGCTTTCTCAATTCATTAGTGCAAGCGAAGTAGCAGAAGCAGACAGAAAATGACAGAAAATGAAAGCCGGTGCCCTGCCATTTTGCGTCCTATATGCGTTTACCATTTAGGAAGTCGCGATCAGTTTAAAATGCTGTAGTGCAGTAAAGTATGTTCTAGATCCCATACATTCTAGCTAGTTTACTTTCCCGCTTGAAAGCGAGACCACTTGAAAACAAATTTGTCACGTCAGTGTTTGAGATAGAATCCTGCTTAAAATGTCTGTTATAAGTGTTTTTCTTCTGTATTCATAGGCTAACCATTTTTAAGCATTACGCTAGTAAAAAAACTTCAAAAGAGCTCCAGGAAAAAAAGTTTTCGGGACAAAACTGGGCAAAATCCGCAGTTTCACAATGAAAAGAGTCAATTCTAAAGTTTACATCTTGTTGTTGATAAATATATTTGCATAATTTTCATTAAAAGGTGGTGTACAGTTCCTATAATTAACAATTATAGCTTATCATGAAACAGCTGAGATGACACTCTTGTTCTGCGAATAACAAACTTTTCTGTTTTTCTCGGGTTGAGTTTAGGCGGACTTGGCTAACTTCGGAAGATAAAAACCTCTTCCCCGTGTGTACCCACATCTACCTTGAGTCTTTAAAGGTTCCTCAGTTAATACACTACCATGAATTACTTTAGGCGGGAAAAAATATTGAATATTTGCTTTTGGAGAAAGGAAATGGCGCAGTATATGTCTCACATATTGGCGGACACCTCAACCACGCCGTAAAGGAAGGAATAAAGGAGGCAGTGAAAGAAGAAACCAAGGAAGAGGTAATAAGTATTCATTTTCTAGTGCAGTTAGCAGCCGCTCAGAAATGTAAGCAAGCTGAAGCAATCAGACTCCGGAAGGTCCGTAAAGCAAGGCGTATTTTGGAATTGTTATGCGAACATTAAATGGGTGTGCAATGCACAAAAATTTCATTACCATTGACACTAGCTGAACGCTGAGAGTCGCAAGTTAAGCTCATATATCTGTTTGACGATGATGAAGATGGGGACGATGATCTCTTTAAGGCAGCTAAATATGCCGCTGTTTCTTATTCATTTCGACATCAGGGAATCTCTGTAGCTGTCATACGAAGTACGCAAATAGTGCGCTTTATCAAGTTACTTGTTCAAGTTTGTACATGTCTTGACGAAATCACTTAATGACTAACTAGGCCAACAATGCACCACCCAACTTTCCGCGTAATATTTATTGGGGTTTGTCTTACAAGGTACTAACTCTTCACAACTCTAGGTCTTCCCTTTGAAATTTATTACAGATCCTTACGGTGCCTACCATATATGCTAATCAAGAAAACAGTTGTCACACACTCACACGTTCCTATGCGTACCTTCCTAAGTTCTTTCATAGCATTCTGACCCAGACAAAATTTATTTTCATTTGCGGCTCATTAAGGAAACTGTTCTTTGTTCAGCGTTTGAGGTTAGCTTAGCAAAGAACGCGTGGCAACCTTTCTGGTAGCGTGCCGAACTCGAACTTTTCGGGTTCTTTTGGGCATCAGCTTCCCGCTCTTTGGATGCAGCTTCGGGGTCGGCTCTGGTGCGTCATTCGGTTCAGGTTCGAACCGAGTGAAATGGGTTCCGGACCAAGGAAGGTTTTGAACGCGCGTGAGTTTTTTAATCAACCCTGTTGCTGGTTTCTCATTTTTTTTTCTGTGTTGAGCCGGTATATGAACGAAATAGGGAGAACTTAACATATGCAAGATGCTCCAACGTGACCACTGGAAATGACTTTCCGCGGCAAGAACTATAGCAATTTATTAAGAAAGCCAGAAACTAAAAAAAGGACGCAATTGTGGTTTTATAACTATTTTCGTCGCTTGTTACATGTTTTAGCAACTTTTTTCTTTCGTAGTTCGGTTCCCTTCTCTATCCTGCTTTCACACAAAAATGGCTCTGCAAAACACCCGGGTCAGAATAATACATGTTTCACGACATTAATTAGTCATGTAAGACAGGAATTAGACTTCGTGATGTGACCTGTCAATTTTTGTGAAAAAAATTATGTCGTATTGCACCCTAAATGAGGCTGGGCAGTTTCCGAAACCAGTACAGAACAGTTCATCTGAATTTATCCGGCTACGGTTAAGTTCCAAGATGGCGAAAAAATACGGATTCGGTTTCGGCTCTGAGCAAAAATATGGGTTCGGATCTGGTATCGGGTTAAGATCTGGTGCCGGCTCGCCACCTTGCTATGTAGCCTCGACTAAAGAGTGCATTAGAACAAGCCTCTTCCCATGCGAAAGTGCGAGTAGATATTTGACACAGTTTACTGGTAAAGACAATATTAAAGACATCGTAGCGAAAAAACTTTCACCACGTTTCTTTTTCTGCGACGTGCCATTGACCACAGGAAATCACCCCATCGCTCAAGGTTGCCCGTGAAGGGCGACCTGACATGCAAACCAATTTGATATATTGTTTCTCGGACATTTACTGACTGCTCTTGAGAATATTTGGAATAAAGAAAAATGAATTCTATTAATGCCAAAACAGGAAGCAACTTATTTCAACAGTTTCTACCTTGGGTCTCAAGTTGCGTGGCCGATGGCATAAAACACACCTTCAGTAGTTTAAACAAATCGCTAAACCGCTAGTTTGTGCTCCTTTGCAAAAAGCTACAAATACATTAAACTTTAAATTTCATGTGAAAGCTCAACCACAAGGCAGTTGTGGTACGTTACCTTAAGCCCACAGGTATGGGAAGAAACTCTCTCCGAAAATTGAATCGAAATGAAGAAATAAAAAGTGCTTCACCCAATTGCACTTGCTAAATACACTTGCTAAATACCTGCTAAATACCCCACGGGAAAAAAGCGAGCCTTTTTATTGTTTGCAGACAGAAAGTGAACCACGCAGATTCGACAGCATTTTAACAGAAAGGAAGATATTGCTGAGCACTCATTAGCACTCATAAGATTGCAATCAGGAGAAATAAGCACAAATTTTAGCGGCATAAGTCCTAACATTTTCTGTGCTTCAGGCAATTCATAAATTTTTGGACTGGACCCTTGCCAACAAACGGCCAAAAGTAGCAAGCATCGAAAAAGAAAGAATGAATACATATTTTGTAAACAAACTTTTCATACCGTTAATGTTCGAGAATATCGGTGGATAACAGCGCAAACTTCATGAAGGACGCCTGTGCCTCGCCTTCTCTTTCTGCGTCCGTCGTCAAGGCTGCGCTGTTTTTATTGTGATGAACAACCAACTAGCTCGTGATGGGTTTTTCAGGAACAGTTTACACTTCGAGTCCCATGGACTGTAACGGCTCAGGAATGATGGTCAAGGATAAGGGACAAGTAACCGAAAGCACTAGCGGGCCCACGCGTGTGGTAATTACTGTCAAACTTACTTTTGCATTTTTGTTGGCATTTTCTTTCGGTGTAAAATAAATTTATACTTCCGTCATAGCATGTTGATCCCATAAACCCGACGCATTTTCGTGATGTTTTGTTGTAACTGTAGCGCCATGCCTTCTCTCCATAGGGACATGTGTTGAAATTTGCATAGTGCGCAAAAATGCAAGGATCCTTGACGAGGTCTGAAATAATGTTTCATAGCATGTACATTCCAAAAGCCGCGTTTTATAGAGCAAAACATAGTTTTTAAGCGCCACAAAAACCCAAGGCACAGTTTAAAGGCGCATGAAGGGATGGTGAGGAAGAACAGCTGCGGTAGCCCGTTCTCTTCTTCACTTCCTTATCTTTTATTTGCCTCTAAATTCATTCAACTTCCACTAATAAAGAATAGTCAAGTAAATCAAAGCCTGGATATGTGCTTCTAATCAACTGCATGCTTACTCCTCTCAGGAAATAAAAAAGTAATGATTTCCTTAACAAGTAATGAAAATGAAAACGCTTACCATGCTTATTTTTCTCTAATACACTTATTTAATAATGTCTCGAAAACCAGTAAATGCTGAAAATTAAACAAAGTACATCAAATAGTAATTGAGACGGTAATTCGATTATTAAACAGACATTTCTTATATTCATAATTTCATTCAACGGTTTGTTTGAGTCAAAAAAGCTTATGAAAGCACTTTAATTAAATAATTTTTATATAAAATACGGACTGCATGACCGCATGAGTAAAAGTCCCTTAACATGAATCGTGAGCATGTTTTTTCCACTTCAAGAAATGGTCACCTGCCCTCTAGAGATTGTCTTCATTTTTAATCGCCTGTAAAATATGTTACTTGCTTGTTCATCTTGATCACGGTACGTTAAGCCCCAACATAACTTTCTGTGAAATTACGTTCGTTAGATGCCAAGAATGAATTGCACACGTGTATCTTAGATAGTGCGCATACGTTGTTCATTCACAGATGTACTGTGATCACATCTAGTCTGCAGCTTTCATAATGGCATTATGAATGTGCAAGCCTTATGAGCCCTATTGTGCGCACCCGCCGGTGTTGGCGTATATAAGCATACGTGCACGAAAAAGCCACGTGCCAACTGCCACGGTTCGCAGGTTAAAAAGTAGAGAGAAAACAATTCATCTCTTCTCATGTGGGGGGAAAGTACTAGTAGTTTCCACGGGAAGAACTCACACAGGAAAAGCGATTTGTAAGCGCAGTCGCTTTTCTCAAGCCATGCTCTCCTGGAAGCCCTGCACCAGGCCGGGTGATGGCTTATACTATTGCAGGCGACTGGCTCTTCCCCGTGGCTTCAGAGCAGTTACTGAACTCACGCATTTAGCTTTTTCTGCATGTTATTCGATGAGAACAGTGAAATACCATGAACGCAGTTCTGTTTGTACGGCTGTTTTCTTACCCGTGAGTACAAACGCTTAAACTGCTTCTGACTTGATCTGCTCAAAGTGGAAAGGTTAATATCTGTCTTGGAAAGTAATTCTATTGTTTCATTCTCCTACGACCTGGGAAATATTCACCCTCAATGATATCGTTCTAAATTCTATTATTTTCACAAATCAAAACAACCGATAGAAGACGTGCTGCAGTACTGCATGTGTCACTGAAGCGGCGTTGTGAGCTTAGTCATTGTGTCATCGAAAAACTCATTGAATACCTTTTACATTCTTTAAGAGCAACGACTATTAGTGCCTCAAGTTCCGAGGTCTTCATCTCGTCGTCGGCGTTCGCGAGAGAGGAATAGAGCTCGAGGAAAGGCACCCATACAGCGGCACCAATTAGCGAAGAGGGTAGGGCGAAGCGCTTCCGATTTATATAGAACTGGGTGCCTTCAAGTGGTAGCACCTTCCGACCCGATCAAGCAGCGAAGACTGGTCAACTGAGCGAGGCGCGAAGCGGAATCCAGAGGGGTCCTAGACATTTAGGAGCACTCGCGGGGCGGAAGAAATCATCTTTTTTTTTCTTCCACTAACCAAAGTTAATTGCTCCTCCTCTTCCTGTGTGGCTTGACCACTACTCTGTGCAACACCCTTCATTCTGCGCCCAGTGGCCGGCTCACAAAGGAGGCGCTGAATAGGGCTCCAGGAACGCTCCCCACCCCGTACGTTAGTGGACCGCGCCACGTGCTAACAAAGGGAGAGCGAAGGCAGCAACCCGCTGCTGGTGCTGGCACACTTTAGTCACCCTTGAAGAAGGGACCGAGTTGGTCCCGAAACGTTGGGTAAAGTCAAAAATACTAGTTGGCGTCAGTTTTCTCTCAGCTATCTCAAGAACCCAACCAGACGGACTTCCGGCGAAGATGTTTTCGTTCAAAATACGTTCGTGAGGCGCTGAAAGCGCTGAATTCGGCAACGCTCCTGTTCACATGTGCGCAGCAACCCGCTTCTGCTGCTAGCACACTTTAGTCACCCCTGAAGAAGGGATCCAGTTGGTTCCGAAACTTTGGGTAAATTTAAAAATATTGGTTGGCGTCAGTTTTCTCTCAGCGTTCTGATAATGTAAAATGTCTGCTCCCCCAATTTATCTTTACAGTTGCTAAAATTAATAGTTTGACCACTGAAGGAGTGACCTGTTGTTAAGGGGAATGTTTCCCGGACATGCTTTAGACAGTCGTTCTCTAGGAGGAAGTGCAGTTTTGCAAGAACAAATTAATAGCGTACTATCTGCCTCACGGTGGCAACCCGAACCGCTCTGAGAGAAAGCGTGAAGGAGAGGTTAAAAAGAGATAAAAGAGGCAGGACCGCCTTCTGGCAAGATGAAACTGCAGAAACGCTCTCCTCTCCAAATATCCCAAGCCTGCTGAAGTCGCGGGCGACTGAAAATGGACGGTTATCGGAGCTATCAGTGCCCCTTCCTGTGGCTCGCTAGTTGGCAGCAAAGGATTGTGGTTTATGAGGGTTTAACGTCCCAAAGCGAGTTAGGCTATATGAGAGACGCCGTAGTGAAGGTCTCCGGGAATTTCGACCACCTAGGGTTCTGTAACGTGCAATGACATCGCACAGCGCACGGGCCTCTACAATTTCAGCCGAGCGCCGAGCGCCGAGCAAGCAGCCGAACGCCGTAACCACTGAGCCACCGCGGCGGCACTACAAAGGGGTGTGTAGCGAGTGTAGGTGCGTAGGTGAGAGGATGTGTAGGTGAGAGTAGAAAAGCTGCAGCTAGGGAGGTGGGAAGAAGATAGTGACATGAGCAGGACAAGCAGAATCGTGCTTACGAAATTGTGCGCGCACAAAAACAATTTAGAAGAGAAGTGTACCCCTCCTTGGTGTCGCTCTGAATCACTACGTGCAGCGCCATCTGTTCATTCGAACAAAGCAGTTTCTCTGACTTGCTTCAGTCGCCATACACCTTGATTCAGAGTCGAAAATACGCACGTATTGTTTCTCGCCGGAGCCACTTAAAGTCATCTACAATGTCTGCGCAAGTTTACAGAGATTCAGTCAATGGCCTTTTCGATTTACTAAAAAAAAAAAACTACCAGTTCTCGCGACTGCTAAGGAACCGAAAGAAGAATCGCAATTCAAACGAACAGGCAACTCGAACCTCCCTGAGGGCTCCCTGATGCCGATGAGCTTGGCAAATCGAGGAGATGCTCACCATTGTTGTGACAGCGGAAATTACCACGTACTTGACTTCTATGCTGACCATTTATGATACATCAGAACCGGGTATGTCGAAAGTTCCCAGTGTGCTTTTGAGCCGTGTAGTGGTGCATTCACCCAAATATAAAATCTCTGTAGAGGCTAGGAGCAACATCATCCTCACCTCTGAGATCTCTGGTAGCTTCAAAAGACCATGAAGTGCCAACATGTACTGCTGGAAAGCAGATCCTATGGCCTGATAACTCCTGAAGCACCATGTACGTTTCTTAACAGAACCCTCGCTTCCCTCGTCAAGAGATCACACACGGTGTCCTCGACGGCCAGAGAAACCCTCAACGCTCGTCATCCATCGTGGCAGGATGATTTTCGCTCGATATTGCAATGATGCGTGGAAGGACAAGAACAAAACGATCGCGCCTCCTTGTGCGTTAGAACCAGCAGTGACTACTGTCGAAGTTACTTTATTCACTCATGGTTGCAAAAGGGATGTGCAGGAAAACAAGTTTGCGCAGCGAGGAAAACAATATAAGCACCGACAGTTTCTCGATATAGCAGCAAGCGGCGCATATCGCCGCCTTCTTTATCTCCTATCCAGTCCAGGGGAAAATGAGATGCTGAAAGGAGTTTCATGCTATCTTTTCTCTTCGCTGCAACGTCAGCGTTTCCGGCCGCATTTCCTGTCCACGGAAGTGGCGCATTTGAGTGGGCAGAAAGCTCCGGTGGAACTGCATCATAATAATCATTTAACCTTGCGCTAGTTTCAATGTCCGTGAACATGGAAAGATAGTGGGAGTCTCAGCTACGATTTTTTAGGAACCCAGCTGCCTTTAAAGAGCGTGAGTTCTTACTCATCACGTTTCGAGATTTCGTTCGGTCTGCTACCACCCTGAGATTACAGCCCCATCTGTGGTAGCAACTACTCATCACGTTTAGAGGGGTCTGCTACCACCCTGAGATCACAGCGCGACTTGTGGCAGCAACTAGAAAACAGCACATCTCGCATTGAAACTTTAGCTCCATCTACAATAGCATTGTAGAAACAACTACCTTCCGCGTCGGTCAATGATGACGTCACGGTCCAATACGATGGATAGAGGTGTAACTATGCGAGTATGACGTCAGGGGACAAAATGACGGCATAGTTCCGGTTTCTCGAATCGAAGATGGCGTTTATTAAAAATTGGTTGTGCTCTCCCATCCCTTTCTCCCTCACCCCCAAAAATATCCTGCAACGGGTAGGAAAACTGTACCGTTACGGGATCGCTATACATGTATACATTCGTTCCGCTATATATACTCCGACTACATGGGGCACCCATCCGGGGACAGTTGTCACCGAATTTGGTAGGCAAATAAACCCTATGGGTTGTGGTATAGAGATAAAACCACAATTAAATAACAGTAAACATTGTATGCATGCAATCACTGATTGAAGCGTTACCATATCACACCGTAAGTCGAATTCTAGGCTCACATTGACCCCGCAAACGAAGCAAATTCGTTTGGGACGTATTTGAGGGAGTGTAACTCGACAACGGGTAGACGTACATCGCAATTTCTCTGATATATGGCGCTAGGCATCGATCGCTTCGATGGAGGACAAGTTACGTCACTTTTCCGAACCGTTCATGGTTTTCTTCACTGGCAGCGCTGGATGCGGAAAGACTTTCGTTTTACGCATAGTCAACCTTCAATGTCTTCCAGACCGTGGCGGCCTTTTTATTTGAGCAGAAACAAA
Organism: Amblyomma americanum; assembly: GCA_030143305.2. Lineage (NCBI taxonomy): Eukaryota > Metazoa > Arthropoda > Arachnida > Ixodida > Ixodidae > Amblyomma > Amblyomma americanum. The sequence continues at coordinate 126,624 of JARKHS020015213.1, forward strand.
AATTAGTAACATATATTAATAACCAAGGATACCGCTATCCTCGAGAAATGACTTCGGTGCCAAGATGGATGACATGGAAGCAAAGGCTTTTGATGACTGAAACAGTTTTTATGAAGGGTGGTCCATGCACTCTTCGACCGCATTCTAAAATTCGCATGTTCTGTGTGTTGCCACAAAGTCATCGTAATAGGACATATGCATCGTGGGCTGTCTGCTCAACCCATTCTCTTCCTTGAGAATATTCCTTGCTGAATGGAATATCTTGAAAGGTTAAGGTGAGAATTTGACTAGAGGTACTAACAAGAACGTCGTCGCAACACATTTAAAACCCATTTGGAGCTCAGTAATATTATGATATAGAATTAAGGTCGATGTACTAGCTCAATGGCACATTTCTGAGAGATGAAATGAATGGCAAGCTCATGAAACAAAGGGACTTTGTTATGATTAGAACGAGTAATCGGAGACACCAATTAGAACTATTAGAGGGAATATAAGCTATAGAAAGAAAGTAAAACACGATCTTGATTAATGACTCCAATTTCGTTTCGTTTTTCGTAAATTTGGTTTGAATTGGGTCCATTTGCAATGATCTTCTGGACACAACGGATATGTTTTTACTTGACTATGTTCTGTCATCAATTATTATTTACATCTTGCGTGCTTCAAACTTTGTTACAAAAGTTCATCGCAGACCGACTGAACCGCAGACTACTTCGAAAAATTCACGGCTAGTTTTGTAAATTGCAGTTGGAGACTTACCGTAACATGCTTCTAGGCAGTCCTCCTTTTTAGTAAAAATGTCGTTTCCTTGCAGGTTAGGTTCACAAGCTTTTTGCTCCACGCATTCTCCAGTGTCCTTGTTGTATACGTAGTAAAGCGTCCAATCTTCAATCTTGCAAATCGAGCTTGTATTTTGAAGCATACGCTGGGGGCACTGTCTGTGACCCAGACCTGAAACTATGGATAGCTGTATTTAGCGTGGTCAAGGGCCGTTATCTACAAGGATCCATTTTCCATGTCATTTGATTTGACGTCAGCGTGACGGCAGCAACATAGGCAAGCAGCCAGCAGCCAATCATAGAAATCAAAACGCAGCGAGACCCCACGTCGACGATAGCTTTCGCTACACGCCACACGCACCGTCTTACTATTGGTGCGCTAAGCAGCCAGTGGCCACGAGCGCTTGCAATATGTGGCTATATCATCGAGCAGTAGTGGCCAAAGTCAGACGAACAAACGGATTCCAGATATATCATCGGGCAGTAGTGACTAATGTCAGACGAACAAACGGATTCCAGATATATCATCGGGCAGTAGTGACCAATGTCAGACGAACAAACTGATTCCAGATATATCATCGGGCAGTAGTGACCAATGTCAGACCAACAAACGGATTCCAGATATATCATCGGGCAGTAGTGAACAATGTCAGACGGACAAACGGATTCCAGATATATCATCGGGCAGTAGTGACCAATGTCCGACGAACAAACGGATTCCAGATATATCATCGGGCTGTAGTGACCAATGTCAGACGAACAAACGGATTCTAGATTGAAAATAAATAACGTATCCTTAATGAATATGGCCCCAGGATTTTGTTTTTTGAAAGATTGGTTTAGTGCTTACATTGTATTATTCTAAAAAGCTACACATTTATACATCTTCCTGGTCAAAAAGGAAACCAACGTATTCTCGTTAATTACCCTGCGTCCGCTGCAGCCTCTCATGGCCTGTTTATTATCTTATAGAAAAGATCAAAATATTAATTTTGCGTTCCATTATAGCCACTGCATTTGTGTTCCGACCCCGCTGGACATTGATGAAAGCCATTGGAGGCGAGGTGAGGTCACCGCAATAAAAACTGCTGATAGCAGCGGCCTACCCCCCCCCCCCAAAAAAAAAAAGACGAAGACAAAAGATGATTACACTCATTACATTTGTGCTGCCGTTTACTAGAGCTTTCTATAGTTGACGCCCATCACAGTCTTGTCGGCAAGTGACGGTAAGTGGTTCGCACAGCCACACGATCCTTAACTCATAGCCGCGGAAGACACGCAACGTTTGTTTTTATTCTTCCAAAATGGCCGAAATAGAGCGGTACCAAAGCTCGTTATATCACCGCCGAACCGTTTTAAGAAGAATATGGAGCACATCGACTGCTGTCAGACACAAAAGCTGACGATAATGGCCCTTTGTAAAAAAACGTATCTACAAACTGCATCCTTGAAATGACTGAAGAATGCCTGCTATAATTCCCATGACACCGACATATGCTTCAGTGTCTTACCCTAATAATCAACTGAAGTTTCTCTTGAAGGATGAAAACGAGAGCGTATTATTTTTAGTGCCTACATGCGTGTTCCATCACCGACAACATAAAAGAGAGTCCTCAACTTTTAGTAAATGTTCTGCTCACCTGAACACTGAAACAAAAAATAATAAAAACTTGCAACGCAAGTGGCCGCACAGTAACCGACCACGGTAATCCAGCATTCATCAGTGACACACCACAAACTAGCGTCACGAACTTTCTTAATTCCATATTTAGAATGTCTCCAAAGTGATAACTTTGATGAATTAAAAAAAAATTTCTGCCTGAGCCGTGAATAGAGATCGCTAGTCAGTGCCTACCACTAATTCCTTCCTACAAAAGGTATATTTAAACAGTCTTTTTCTAGAGTTATAAATGCGAATCCACTAAAGAAAGTTGTGGTTTTATTCGCATGCTTAGAATTTCTACGAAATGATTTGTTTTTGCTTTCGAAGCGTTCTCTCTCCCAACCGTGAATGTGAACCTTGGACAACAGCTATCGCCGACTGCGTACTGCTAGCTTTGCAAAGTACTATCGGGGACGACAGCCTCTAACACGCCTGAGGAGCAATCGAATCCAATAGGTCTGTTATTAACCGGTGCCTCGGGATCATACTTAAAAGCAGTTAACATTGCTTCCACGTACTCTGGTCCATAGTAGAAAAAAATAGGAGGAGACACTTAAGCTCCGCCTTAAGTGTATGAAAGAATATGGTTACTTCCCATATATGCAGAAGGTCATTCTCTACGTGGTGGGCATTGCGCGATCCAGTGTTCCTGTTCCCGAGCAACCAATCATTAACCGCCACCTGCCATGGTGGGCACTTTGCTCCATATTCTGTGGGCAGGTTGTGACGACGCCGCAAGGTCACGTGACCTAGGTGGCCCACTTGCCTCCTAGGTTGCTCTATGGGGACCACCTGCCAAAGCGATGCCCGTGGTACCACCTGTGAGAAAAATCCTCGTGATTTTTCGTTCGCATAGCCGACAACGCGCGCCAGATATTCTGTGTAACGGGGCCTTTAATGCTGTCGTGTTAAAATGAGGGGATTTTCGGCAGATGTGGCACTGAGCCCTTCGATGTCAATATATATACATCATAGCAGAGAAGTTGCAGTTTGTCTGTGCAAATACATCTCTTTAAAGCCGTCTCACAATGTACAACATAAAAAAGCAGAAAATCAGTCTTGAATTTCAATTTTCAATTTTGAGGAGTGAGCCTGCATACAGTTATGTGTGCGACCTCGGTTTTTATTGCTGTAGCTGTCACAACAGCAGAATCCAAAGATGTATAAAGTTCGTTTTTGTTGGGGTTTAACATCCCCAAGCGACTTACGCTATGCGGGATGCCGTACTGAAGGGCTACAGAAATTTCGAGCACCTGGGGCTCTTTAACGTGCCCTGACATCGCACAGACATCGAACACTGACATCGCAATTCGACCAATGCGGTCGGGATCAAACCGCGTCAAACAGCGTCGAAGACAAGTAAACGTCGCACTTATCGCAGGAATCAAGGGACCCTGCAAGTCCTTTTTGCGCCATTTTATTGAAAACATGAGAGGCCCTTTTTTGGGAGGTGTTTAGCAAAACTAGTAAGAAAAATTGATTTTCTATACCCTCTCAGACGTAAGGCGTTGGCCGAAAAGGGTGTTTTTTTTTTCGTTAGCATTGGAAATACATTTTTTCTGCACCCACGTATTTCTGGGGCCATGATTAGAACCTGTTGTGAGCTTAGTCTGGACACTTTTCTCCCGGCTGGTACAACCGACCTATGAGAAACGCGTGTTGCGTAAGGTGGCTGATTTTATAAAATAAGGGTAGCTGTATTTGTGCCTTTGGTAAAGTATTTGGGCTGATGTAATGAATTTCGCATCAGAGCATGAAACTCTTTTGCGCTATGCTTTCGTAAAGTCTTTAAAAAAGCGCAGTGAACATTTGTTTGCTAAACGTGCAAAAAATATAGTGAATTTTTTGCGTTTGCCAGGTGGAAAGTTGACGCTCTATTGCTTACATTGAGATTATAGACTACAATTTTTACTGGGGCAGATACTTGAGCAAAATTTAATTTAAAAACGCTTTCATATACGTTTCTATATGGCATAGATTTTTGAATAAGCCAACACACATTTCTCGCAATCAGCGTTGGTGCCCATGGGCCAAAGCAAATAACGGCCTGAGTAAACGTGCAATATGCTACCTACTATTATGTTATAAGTTCGCATCCCCCTCCAAAAATTCATGATCGCTTACTTAAAATTAGCCGTCGAGAGTACGATAGCATTAGATATTTTATCTGAGATCATTGGACACGAATAATAGTTTAAGTGGTTGGTTAAAATTTTCGAGACTTCCGTGTGACTTGCTGCATGCTTGTCACATGGTGCTTCCATGGCCTCCCTTTTTTTTATTATTTGCCCGAAACACGTCTTTTTTCATTAGCACTTGAAACATATTGTTTGTGCACTAATATATTTCTGGAGGCAAGTTTAGAACCTCTTATCAGCCTACGGGTTTGAAACTGGACTCGCACGTGAAAGTGCCCGCGTGGTTTTTCTTTTAGACTGAGTTGTGCATGGATAAAAGTTAATGAAGATGACGACATCTATAGCAAAGCATGAGAGGCGTGCAGTTAAACACTGTGGGGGTATCTTGGGCTGCGGCGATGACGTACTGATCCATTGGAGCGGTCAGCGAAGCTTACGTGTTCTCGGCGTGGTGAGATCGAGTTGCACTCAAGGCACCTTTCTAAATAGTGTTTTTTTCTGTCTCATGGCCTCGTGACGTCAAACCTCGCGCTGGCCAATCAGCGATGTCGCAGCAGGAGCCAAATTCTTTCAGCCGAGTAGTTTAACGTGATACTGCCTACTCAGATTTCGAGGCGAGGAATGGCTTAAGAACACAAGGAGATGCAAAGCTGTGTTCATTGAATCTGAAACACGCATCATTTCATTATATTTGGCTCGACGCTGAGAAGAACGGCTAAAAGTACTGCAATCTATTGCCCAACAAGACATAAGAATGGTTAAAACCTTAGGAGGCAGACTGCGAATATTCGAATCCATATAAGGCATCTATCATGAAGGAATGCTTCAAGCGTTATCTGGTATTTGAAGACATTAGGCTGCTTCTAAATAAGGCAATGACTTCATTCATAGCGACCACAATAATGCATGTCATGAAGGAGTGTCTATTCTCAGGAGTGTAATAATTAAGCACTCCCCGAAGCTACCTCTCCATGAAATACCAAGAATTCAATATAAAACAGATTATACAGAATCACTTACCAGCCCCGACGAGACTGAGAGCAAGGAAATAAAGCATCATGTTATTTCGTAACTTCACTTAGCACCTCAAATGTCCCAAGTGATCAGCAACTTCCCTCTTGGCGTCCGTTTCTTATATATTGGTGGCTGTGAGAAAAGAGTTAGAGCTATTTCGGCTTCCACTTCTTTTCAAAATGCTTTGTGAAAGTTTGTTGACCGTCGGACATTTTCATTAAAACATACGAGTTCTACTTGACCGCGGCGAACAAATGTCGGGGCTCGAAAAGGATTCTTGTACTAGTAGCTACCAAAACAGCTTTCGACCTTTTTCAGATGTTTAAAAAAATGCCAACAACGACCTTTTCAATACAAAAAACTAGATATAAAGCTTATGTTAGCGGAGTTGACTGTTACTATAACTTATCTTAGGCGTTTTAGATATTGCTTTAAATGAGATCTATGTACAACTTCAGGTAAACAAATGTAGGAGGTCACATTAGAAATATTTTAAATGTCAGCATTACCGCAATATTTCCTTCCCCTTGTAAGTAACTTACAGTACGGTATCGACAGGTGCGGTTGTGACTCAGAGACTCAACTACGGGTCGTCCGACGGGCCGAAGACACCATCAGGGTTCAAGAACTCAAAGATGTCGTATAATCAGAGGGTTAAAACCCTCTCTGTAGTCCATAAACTAGTCCATAAAGTGTAGTCCACAAGGTTATACCATCCCTCGCCTCCTCTTGAGCACGCTAGATGTAACTGTACATGCGCTCATTGCCCACTACATTTCTAAAAAAAAATTTCACGCTGGTAGTTGCCTCAAGAGATGTCAGGAGCAGAGACGAGGTGACTGGGGAAGCAGCAGAGACTGTTTCCGCAAATGAGCCCCAACCAGACAGACTTCTGTCAAATGTTTTATTTTGAATGAGCCAATATTTGCAATAAATATCTTGAGCAGCATTTGAGGGGTGCCTGTAGGAAGTTTCAGGCATTCAAACACCACACCAATATCAAGAAAGTAGCGAAAGTCGGGCGACATAACTTCACCAATTTAGGTATGCATAGTAGGACATTTTTAATGCAAAAGAAAATGATGTGCAATGAATCAAAGCACTCAGCGCACCTCCTTTGCTAGTCTTTATAGGACTTTCGTGCTAGTTGAGAAAAACTTGGATCAGATCATTTGCATAATCCCCCCTCCCGCCCCCACCTCCGCAAGAAAAAAGGTCGTCTTTTTAGTCAGCCATAAGTCAAATTGCTTTTGACCAAAATATGAAAGATAGTCACTCCACTGGTAAGGTATGGGTAAGCGTTGGCTGGTTCCCGAAATCACAGGCGATGCGCTACACAATTCATAACGAACTCGGTGATGGTTTCAATGATGCCCAGTTTGTGGTTAAATAATAAAGGACAAGAAGGAGCATTATTACATTTGGAGAGAGCACTTATTGGCTATGATGTGTTTTTTTACGTTTATTCTGTTTCCCTCACTTGCACCGTGCTTATACTTTCTTTGTGGAAAAGAAAATCGTGCATTCAAGTGTAATCTCTGCACTGGCTATGGAACTCTAGGTAGGTGCAATTGTTATGGGATCTTGTGGACTGTGTTAGACTGGTTCCGAGATCAAAATCTTCCGTTGCGACAACGTCGAAGAATTGCTTATGCTCATGACGTCGACGTTTAAGCTTCCAGCAAGACCGAAGGATGAAGCCCGCTGGAAATCGTTGATGGGAAAGCTTATATTGTTATGTTGGCACGTGAAGTGCGAATTGGTCTTTTGAGTGGCACTGTTTATGCGTAAATACTGTAAATTACCTTCTGCAAAAAGCAAAGAATTGTGATATCCCTACGGGACAGTAAACTTGTGAGCAGTAAGGATAACTTGGTGTTTGTGACGCTGAAATGAAGGTTGCAATCATGGGCAAAACTTAGATATCTCTGCAGAGACCGAATTGGAGAAATGCGAAAACATTACTGTTTGCCGCGACCTCAGTGGCTCCTAGTCGACTCCTTTCTACACCTACTTACCCACTCCGTTAAGATCAGACCGCCACTCTTCGATCTCCGATGCTACCAGTCGACGATGTGTACTTGTGTACTTGTTTGTTGCTGTACTCTGATTGGTTGTAGGCATGACGTCATCAGACATATGAATGAAGCCACACTTGTGACGCGACATCATCTGAATAATTAGCCCATTAATAAATGAATTAGCCACCCTCTATAAATATTATCGTTAATGAGTGTAAATAAATACGATCAATAATTATAGTAATTAATTATGATCACCAATTACTGTCATTAATTATGACTAACGTTAATGACCGATTAATACTGATACACCATATTTATACCAACTGTCACAACACATTCGGTCATGACTGCTGATGCCACCTGATGATGACGTTACATCAGGCGACACATTCTGCGGACGCATTTTGCATCCACATTGTGTGTCCACGTTTTGCGGACACTTCCGCCGACATAGCCTAGTAATGCTGTCGCATTAATAAAAGCTGCTGTACGGTTCCGAATTCCTTCCAGGGGTTGAATTAGATTTGTCTAACGTGGGAAATGGATAGCGGAAGAATATTATAGTTCATGGCGGAGAACAGTAATGTATGCGAGCTTTCGGGTGAAAATGGGTGCGCTATGAAGATTTGCTTCCGATAGCCAAGCGTGTGGGATAGTTTGGCGGTTATGTTTTCGGTGTGTTCCGCCCAAGAAAGATCGGAAGTCAAATGAAGGTTTATATATTTTTAAGAAAATGTGCGAGTTAGCGCAAACATAATTCTGTTAAGCGAAGAAATGAATGCAGAAGTTAAATTTCTTCGCCTAAAGTTCAAAATTTTACAATTTTCAGTGTAAAGAGCCATTTGCCATAATGTGCACCAGTTAGTTACGCAGTCATGATTCTGATGAAAGCTGACATGGTCAGTGGTTGAGCATATTTATAATAATCACAAAATACACAACGATAAGTTATGCAGTCATCAGTGAACAGCGCGACTGATAATCTCGTATCAGATGGCATGTGAATATTGTTTATTGAAAATAATAAAAATGAAGAACCAAGAACGCTCCCGTGAAGAGCGCCAGATGCGACGTAACTAAGAGATGATGAAAAGTTTTTGAAAACCGCGAATAGCTTCTGGAACTATATAAAATTCGGAATCCAAGAGATAGTCATGGGGTCTAAATTAGGCGACGACAATTTAGCTGCGAGCCGACAATGGCCGCCGCGATCAAATGCTCTGAAAAACTGAATGAATATGCTGGGAATTTGGGACCTTTTGTCTACGTTCTTGAATATATCACTAAATTTAAATAGTTCTGCGTCACAGCAGAGCCCTTTTCTACATTCGTATTGGCATGAAAAAAAATTTTGGCCTATCAAGATGATTGATGCGGAAGAAATGCGATAGCATAATTGTTTTACTCGGCAGCCAATTGCAGTTGTGGTCTCATTCTAATTCAGAGTTCGTTATCTTTTACTCCTCATTATATGACAGTTCTGATTCATTTCGAATTTCGACTGCATAAGAATGCCACATTCATAGGTCACTGCGAGTCCTCATACCGCTACCTGCGCAGTGGCGCAGCGGTTAGGCGATGCACCACTGCACAGGCAGGTGGCTGTTTCAAACACAGCCACCGGTAGAGCTTGTGATACACAGGTTGCTCTTCCCAAGCAATGCTAGAAAGGTTAGTTCCCGCAGGCTTCATTTTCGCGCAGAAAGTTATTCGGGAGGCTGTATATTTTGCACGTAGACCTGCTGCTGCCTGAGTCATGGTATGTTTGGCCATTTAAATTTTTTTAGCCAATCCTCGTGCCCCGTCTTCGTCTTCTGAATTACAGGTGGAGAAGAGAAGTCCGGGGGACGGTTTACAGGTGGCATATGAAGAGAGGGAAATCTCTCTAAACACCACCTAGCAGGTGGAAGCTTCGCGGAGCAAGCAGCGTACAGGGTGTTTCTTCTCCACAGAGCTCTTCCACAAACGTAAACTGCTGTAAGGATGCAGAAGAAATTTTCATAAAGTCTCTCAATACCGCACCTTTTTAACTGTTATGTGTGGCTAGCGAAACATCACGTGTGAGGTGCAAAAGGCTAATCATGCAGCATCCACTGCAATACTGCAGAACCTAAAACTTCGAGAAGCGTTTATTTTTACATCACAAACCTCATCTGAAAAGTTATGACATCATTTTTCGCTACTCATTTTTTATTGTTACGTACCACAGCCTCGTCAACGATATTGCTGAGGTGGAGTACAACACAAACAAACAAAGAAACAGAACATACAAAAACCTTTAGGAACAAGATTGCAAGAAATCTTCTAACGAGAAAGAACGGATGCTCTGTGCTAAATAATTCCAAACTCGAATGGCTTAATGGCTTTAAAAATTTGTACTAAAAAAGAAGTCAGTGAGGGCATAAAAGGGCAAAGACTTTAGATCATGGCGGCTGCTCTTAAATGACGGTTTGCAAAATGTCAGGTAGTTATCTTCCAAAGAGAAGCGAAATGAACTATTTAAAGTGTCCTGAATTTCAGGCATTTAAGATGATGAGGTGCGGCAGGAGTTGTGAGGCCTTGCGTGGCAGAACTGAATGCAGCGAAAAATCAACGTCGAGTGTATACAAACAAAACGAACTGGTTTTTCTGCGCACACATTCCAGTTTTTTGATATCACACTGTTTAATGATTTCCAAACAGCACTTGTTACACATCACATGAATGCGTTTTCATCATGATGCGTCGTTTGTTAGTTTAATACAGAAATATTAGCATTCTTGCACTGTAAGGGAAGACTGCAGGACTGGTTTCTCCACCGGGTGTTACCCTCGGTGGGACAGGCACGTAAGGACGCGGCCGGAAGAAAATAAAACCAAAAGACGCTCTAATGCAGTAAGGGGGAAAAGAAATAGTATGAGACGCACACAAAAAGCCGAGGGAGAAGCATCCCACGGAATTAGGAAAAATGTTCACTTAAGTGCTCGGCATGGGCCCGTGCCGCAGCGGAAGAGGTGGTATCGCGGGTTGACGGTCGGCGGGCTGTGGTCTCGGCTCACGGGTAGGTTTGTTTGCCGAAGAACTGATGGTGCCCCGGGCGAGAGTCACCAGCGCGGCCGGGGCTAGCCTTCGCATCCGGGTCAGGAAGCCCGGAGAGGCGGAAGAGCTGCAAGGCGGGTTGTCTTGGGGCGCGAAGTGCTTCTTCCGGGAGGAAAAATTTATAAGGATGGCGGCGCACTCTTGACGGGTGATGAGTCGCAGGTCGCTGACGTGCTCGAGCCATCTCACCGCACATGGCACATCACACCATTACGCACAGCACGCACGAGCCAATGTCTCACACTGGCCCATTGCTCACCCCACATAAACATCTGCACCAAATCCTGGCCAATCCCCCACCATGGCTATGTGCCATTGCTTTTGAGGCAACAACAACAACACGCAAGTTGCGCAGAAGAGAAGCTACCCGGGTTTCCAGACCTGAGGTCTATCCAAGCTTCACGGGATTCGAGACGTGGGCCTCGTCAAGCTGGCCGGGACACCGGACCTGGGCTAGCCGCCCACTCCAGCTCGGAGTTCGAGATCTAGGCTATGCTGTCGCTCGCCCCAGCCACTTCCGCCGTCCCAGCAGCTTCCAAGAATCATCGCCCAATCAGGAGTCCTGACGACCCGCCTTTGGGTGCTTCCGCCTCTCCGGGCTTCCTGACCCGGATGCGAAGGCTAGCCCCGACCGCGCTGGGCAAAAAACCTACCCGTGAGCCCAGACCACAGCCCGCCGACCGTCAACCCGCGACACCACCTCTTCCGCGGCGGCACGGGCCCATGCCGAGCACTTAAGTGAACATTTTTCCTAATCCCGTGAGACGTTTCTCCCTCGGCTTTTTGTGTGCGTCTCATACCATTTCTTTTCCCCCTTACTGCATTAGAGCGCCTTTTGGTTTTATTTTCTTCCGGCCGCGTCCTTACGTGCCTGTCCCACCGAGGGTAACACCCGGGGGAGAAACCAGTCCTGCAGCCTTCCCTGACAGTGCGCTGTGTGTAATGATATCGCACTAGAGGAATATTAAAGAAAGAAGGGCATGAACCTCTTTAAACGGACCTAAATACCTAAAGACCGTTTTAGAAGGGTTGATATTCATTTCCCATGTCTCAGGAGCAACTGAAGGAATCAACGAATGAATTATTTTTGACATCATGTTCAAAAGGCGATTTTATAGTGCGATATAAAACACATGAAGGGGTAAATCACTGATCCGAAGGGGATCCGGGATGCAACTTTGGGGGAGCCCCATGGGTTAGTCGATTCTCAACGCATGGGTTAGTCGAGATAAACGGTACGTACTCAGAACACTGGGAAAAAAATGTTCGATATCCAGTTAACTATGGCGATTTCTTTGTTATAATGTTTACCTTATGCATTAGTTTATGGTTAGAATATGTATGAAAGCTGTTCTCAGTGTCTGCAAAAACAGCACTACCTGGCTACCTGTATAGTGGGAACTGATGATATCGTGATCAAATTTTGTCTTGTTTGGTTATGGTGCTGGAGCCACGACGAAAACAATGCTCTAAATAACTGCAAAACAGAGAAGACTGCATTTAATTCCGCAATGCAGGGCAAACGCATATCCTGACTCTGTTTACCCAAGAACAATTTTTGAATGGAACGGCTGTCTTTTGAGGCAGCCAACTCGGCATCTGTCAAAACATTTTTTTCCTGCTTTCCTTCCCATTTTGTGATTGCAGTGTGCGAGATCTTGCGTTCTGTCGTGTGAATCTTGGCGACAATCCGTTATCTCCATTGGCAAAAGCACAGGAGTTTTGAGAACTTTGTACTGGCATCACTGTTGACGTATTCTGTTGTATCTTTTCCTCCGTTTATTTTTCGATGACCTCCCGTTTTTTGGTTTAGCTCGATGTATACAAGGCAAGCGCCTGTATGCATAGCACCTCGTACTCTGTCCGTTCCTGATTTGGCCCCCTAACAGGCGCCTGCAAGTTTTGTAAAATACAATAAATATCAACTTTCACAGCTGTTCCAACTTCTCCAAAATGTTTTGTTCCATATTTTGGTAGGAACAGAACTTTTGGTAACAACAACTCTGCCTGAAGTCGGGGAATCAGATCGCCATTGGGCAGGCCGCATTTCGATGAGGGCGAAACACGAAAACGGTAGTTTTCATAGGAACATTATTGAAATTATAAAGAAGCACCAGGAGGTCCAATACGGAGACCTACACTATGGCATCTGTCATAGATGACATGCGGCAGCGGAGTTTCAAACCCGGTATACCATGCCACATACCATAACTTCAGTATGTTCACATAAAATGTCAATGTTTGCTCCGAGCGAGTGTAAACTTTCTGCTTCAGTGCAAGATAGTGTATCGGCATTTAAAAGTAAGAAGTCCAAAACGCGGTATAAAAATAAAAAGTTTTGTTTCAATCTGGGAGAACGCTATGAAGGAAATAACGGGCTCGTTTGACAAACTTATGAAGGGAGCCAACAGCCATCAAAAGCAAGGTGCATAGGGGAATGTTTATTTTTGTTTTAATGTGTAGTGCTGATCAGTGGCATAATAATACTTAGATTATTATTTTGCTTAAATAAATTTACTTATAAACAACAGAAAAAACAACCATGCCGCCGGTGGGATTCGAACCCCTGACCTCTGAATTTCACTATGACCAACATTGAAAATGTTGGCGATGGCGGCTAATGTGATCTGAATATTCGACACGTCGTGGACATTCGGCAGCACATGCACTTGGCACTCTGCGGTAGCAGTGGGTTATTTCGTTCCTAAAAATATTGCGGCCAAAATGAACCCTGAAATGAGCACCTGGCCACCTCCCGACGTTATACGACCAAAGTGGCAGTGGTTCGAATCCCGGCTCGACCATTTTTCTTTTCAGAACAGTTTTTGTTCGGAGGCGCTATGCAATCGTGGTGGAAAGACGTCGTGACCTTGTTAATGTATGAAGGAATATTGTAGAGCTGTCATCAAAGTTCTACTTTGTGATCGTTGTGGCATGTTTGAATTACCCGCGCTAGGTCATGTCATTGGGGCGTCAAACCGTCGTCGACTAATGGAGAATTTCTTTGCGCCTTCCGAGGTCTTCGGACCAAGCTCCCGGCCGCCAATAGGCTCGAACACTGCCAACGAAGCCCCAGCGACGCCGCAGCTGCAGAGTGCGGATGACGCATCTCAGAGGCGTCTTGCCCCTTCACGCATTTGGCGCCCTGTACACCGTTTGTCAAAAGTGAACAGCCCGAGGAATTTCCTCTTAGCCATATGCTGAGTGGCTCGTTAAAGATCACCGCAGTTCATGATCTCTCGAAAGTGACAGGAGCTCTCATCCTAAAAGAATTGAAAGTTATATGGTTTTGCATTTTTTTATGTTTCACATTAAGTGAAACACAAAGTAACCCACCGAAACTTTTACTCTTAGGAATACTACAAGAGCCCCGCCACCAGGTTCAGAAGCGGCACGCTTCGGCTGCTTTAGATTTGAAAAAGCATGTACGTGTTGCAGCAGCCGTTGAGGAGCTCAGCAGTCAGTGGTCAGCAGCAAGGTAAAGGCAGGCACTAAGCAGAGTTTGAGCTTGATATTGAAAAAGCCTTGCCTCACAGCGATGTAGCTGCGTAGCTGCCGGCTACCGCATCCAATGATTGCAACTAGTCTCGGTAATTAGTGTCCCTAAAGTATAAAAATACTGAGAGCGGTGATTTAAAAATACTAATTCCTTATACTATTTGCAATTACTGGATAGCGGTAAACCCGCTGCGGTGACTCAGTGGTTAGGGCTGATCCAGAGTACCCGTGTTCGAACCCGAACGCGGCGGACGAGTTTCGATGGAGGCGGAACGCAAAGGCGGCCGTGTGCTGTGCGATGTCAGTGCACGATAAAGATCCCCAGGCTGTAGAATTATTCTGGAGCCCTCCACTACGACACCTCTTTCTTCCTTTATTCTTTCACTCCCTCCTTCATCTCTTCCAATACGGCGCGGTTCAGGTGTCCGCCGAGATGTGAGACAGATACTGTGCCATTTTCTTTTCCCAAAAATCAATTTCATTTCGTCTGAAGCGATAAACTGCAGGGTATTCAAAGGACATTTATTTATTTACGAAAACCTTACAGGCGTCCGAATGCTGGGTACTAAAGGATAATTTACATTAAACACCACAAAAACATGGAATGAAGAAATGCCTGGACCAATTCGTTCACATATTCTTTGACCGCTTCGCATTCGTATGCAGCGGTCACATACATGTCAGTGAACCCTAAAGAGTTTCGCACTTTCAAATGGACCTAAAATCTCTTCCAGCCGTCTCCGGATTCCGTAAACATATACTCGGATTTTAATGCTGTTATTTTTATTGACCACTGAGAATCATTTCCTTCAAATGCCAGTAAACCAAATTCTTGCAAAGTGCTTGCTTTAGATGCCTGAAAGGAACTGACTCTAAATCTACCATCGTTACTTGTGTGTTTCTTTCGTCTAGCATAGTGGGGAAAAAATCCTCGTTGCTCTTTATGAGCCTGAGCTTCACCTTTCAATAAGAAATACTACCGCCTTACTTTTAAGCTCAACTACGTATGTGTAGATTTTCCTGCGTCACAAATACTTTCGCAGAGCTCTAAAGATTGTTTTTCTTCATTCCTAGAACGTCATCGCTAAACGCAGGCTGCTTAAGACAAAATGTTATTCTGAGTGCTATCCTCATGTACAGAGTGAATGTACATGTACTAACTCCATTAAAACCCTTTTATGAACCACTTTTACGAGCAAAAACCCCTAGAGATTCATACCAAGGCACTCACGCCCAGATCAACGGCACAATTCGCTTTCTTCCCCATTAGGAGCCGCATGCTGCCAGATGCCACGCCTGGCACAGTACGCCTGCGTATGCTGGGCGAGATATGGCGACCTATTTACCTTACGAGGTAGCACCCAACATTGTATTCTCTCTAGCCCGCACCATGGAGACAAAACTGGAGAAGTCAAATTCTCTTCCAAAATCTCCTGCACTGCCTGCCGGCAGTGTCCAGGGGGGGGGGGGGGGGGAGGGGGGGGGGAGGGGGGGGAGGGGAGTCCATAATTTATGGGTGCAAGTCTCCTGGGTTTCCGGGATCAATAGGAGCGAAAATTTGCGCCCCCTCCTCTCTTCCTGTCCTCTCACCTCTTCATTTCTCCATTCTGCCTGCTATCCTTTACTTCCGCTACCCCAGCTCAGGTGCTTCAGTATCGATGGCAGTTGCCGGGGCCTGCAAAGATCTTTTCCTTCCTTTTTACTATTATTTTAATAAAAAAAACACTACCACCTTCTCTATGTCTATTAGAGGAGCCACTGCACCCTTACACCCCATTCCGCACGCATTTCTACATACTAGCACTAACAAAAGGTTACGTCTGAATACTTAGATATTGCGTTAGTTAAAGGGACACTGAGGGAAACTGTTCAAGCTTTGTTCTGAGTACTCAAGAATTGTTCGGACCTTCGTGTCTATAGTACTCGATATTTGTTCGGCAACAGAAGGCGCGAAATAGTTGAACTAGAGGCGCCAGCGAAAACTGCATTCAACCCTTTAGGCCACGCTGTACACAATAGCGTACTATCGTCGATAAAAAGAAATGCGAAGAGCGCGGCGCCTGCATGCTCCACTTTTCGAATTTGTTTTCACCATGCGTGTACTTCAACCGTACAAGAAATACGCCAGAGTCGTCCATGATTGCATCATAGACCACTCTATCGCCTTTTTGAAACCATTCAGGTGCAGGCGCGATGAAAAGAAACTAGATCAGTGGAGCATGTAGGCACCGCGCTGTTTGCATTTCTTTTTCTCGCTCCTGTACTTAGCGCAATCAAGCGTTTTTCGGAAGTTTTGCTATGGTTACCGCTGATTTCTTCTTTTCAGTCTAATTTAGCATCTACCACAGTGCAAACAGGGTGCTTTAGGTAGTAGAACGCAGCAAACAGTGTTTGACATTACAATAAGCTTAGTAGCAGGTCCTGCTTCATTTTTTACTTAACAGATTTTTCTGCCAGCATCTAGTGACAAACTTTTCCACTGAATTTCTCGCCTCGTGTGCATGTCGGAAGCACAAAATGATCCCGCAACCTAGAGTAATAATAATAATATTAATATTAATAATAATAATAATAATAATAATAATAATAATAATAATAATAATAATAATAATAATAATAATAATATTAATAATAATAATAATAATAATAATAATAATAATAATAATAATAATAATAATAATCAATCTTAATTTTTTCGGTGCCCAGGAACAACCCAAAGGTCTTGATGCTGGTACACCATTCAAAAGAATGTAAATTTATTTCACCACAAAGGAAGACACTCAGGGGAGGTAATGCAGCAGTCAAGGCGATAGAAAAAAACGACACATAAACTTGGCGAGACAGCAAGCATGAAGCAAAAAAGCGAAAACAAGAAAACAGCGAGAGAAGCGGTAAATGAAAACAGATAGAACAGGCAACAGACATATAAATAACTAATGAAACAATAAACAAAGAGAATGAACACAAGAACGACCGATAACAGCCAAGTTCAGCCTACAGCAAAATACAAACAAGAATAAAGGCAATACGAATATGAACGAATATGAAACCTCTGAAATACAAGCTAGAAATACAAGCATACACGATAAGAGATGTAATTAGTGAGCGCGTTACAGACAATCAGACATGGCTACACGGTATTAAAGAAATAATATTAATGAAAACAAGCAGAAGTGATGAACAATTAAGGAGAAAAAACAACAACATAATACCGGTGCAAATGCACAAGTGTAGTAAACACAAAATGCTTGAAAGGGGAAGTTATAAATGAGAAAAGGAGGACTCAAAGTGGACCGTCACGGACATCCAATATAAAGGAAGGGAGAGAATTTTCGAATATATCAAGGTGAGGACAAAGAGAATTAAACAACTTTTGCATTCTGTCCAGAGGGGAGAGGGAGTGCAGGAGCGCAGAAACTTGGAATGGTCTGAATTCCTTTATGCTCTTTCGCGGTACACGCAAAAGGATACGCGCTAGGAGCTGAGGGCATAGAATGTGACCATGAAGAAGTTTATACAGGAAAATTATATCTGCCCTCACGCGACGGCAGCTAAGAGAAGGAAGCTGCAGTGAGTTACTCCGTCTGGGACGAGAGCTGGAAATTTTGCAAGAAAACCGATTTTGAAATATGCGTAAAAACTTTAGCTGAACTCTGTCGATTTTTTCACAGTTCGACTGGCAAGTGCCGCTCCAAACAACAGACGCATATTCGGCCTTGTCTTTAGCGCGTCTTTACTATCCTGTCTTTCTATCCTATCTCTCAACTCTCCTTCTATCTGCACGTGGTAGCGATTGTGGCTCAGCTTGAGCCAGTGAGCAGGCCTGTGCACTTTCCTGTCTTTCTTCCTGGCAGCAACAGTCAGACACACGCATATTCCAAAAGCGGCAAGCATATGGAGAGGTACAGCTTAACTCTCTCGAAATCCTGCAGATGTACGCATAGCCCGTAGAGCAATGCGTTTTGTATGAGAGGAGAAGCTGAGGCTACGGTCGAAAAGTACGCCGAGGTCATTAATTTCATCAACTCTGGGCCGCGGCCTACCATTCACAGAAGAAGAGTAGAGAAGACTGTGCATTTTACGCGTAAATGAGACAACCTTGGTTTCAGATGGATTGAGAGTGAGCCCATTCTTCAAGCACCAATCAGAGAAGGCGGATATGTCCGATTGCAATGACAAGCAATCTTGAAGAGTATGTATGCCGCCATGGCCGCCTTTTCCGAGCCAGCCTCCTTAGATTGGCGTGGTCCCTTTAAACATGCCGGCGCCGGAGCAAGCCGTATTTTTCCCATAGGGACAGTACCGCCTTGAAGATGCTGCCGTCCTCGAATATTCAAATAAATGTAGGTAAATTAGGCAAAATTAGGTAACGAACCAGAGCTGAGGCGACATCAGGTCGAACAACGTCTCCCAGAGGCCAATAGGTCGGACTGTATACGTTGGCTGGCTGGCAGTTAAAGAACGGAAACTTGTCACCGGTGCACGTAACGAACACCTTCTCGTTGCAAGTAGCGTTTCCAGATTTCTTACTAAAATATTCACCAAGAAGTAGAAAATTGTATGTCCCGTGCAAAGCGTGTGCCATGAAATATTCTTTTCTTTCACGGACAGCGCGCTAACAATCGCGCATGAACTTACCAAGTTATGTTTAGAAAGGGAGTTCACTTTTCTCAAGAATAATGGCAATTGCCACTTGTAAAAACATTAAATTCTTCTTACGTCGACTTGTGCCATCACAGATACACCACCTACGGAAACTTCGATTAGGTTTGCGGAACAGAAAGGAAGCATTTGACGTTTTGACCAGGGCACAGTTCCGGCTTCAGGAAACTCGTCCCCAAGTGAGTCCTCTCCAGAAGCAGTAGGATGTTTTCTCGTCAGAAAAATTGGAGTGGCGCCGCAGTGAATGTGAACGGCAGCACTATTTCTGACCCGCCGCTGTGGCTCAGTGGTTTGGGCACTCGTTGTACTGATCCGAAGTACCCGGGTTCGAACCCGACCGCGGCGGCTGCGTTTCGATGGAGGCGAATTACACACTAAGGTGCCCGTGTGCTGTGCGGTGTCAGTGCACGTTAAAGATCCCCGGGTGGTCGAAATTATTCTGGAGCTCTCCACTACGGCACCTCCTTCTTCCTTTCTTCTTACACTCCCTCTTTACCCATTCCATCACGGCGCGGTTCATACGTCAGCCGAGATGTGAGACAGATACTGCGCCATTTCCTTTCCTCAAAAACCAATTTTCAATTTAATATTTTTGAGCGCTGGCTCCGTACGCGAAGGTTGTCGGCGAAGGCGTTCTATTATTCGGCCTCAAATGTGTCCGAGGCAAACAGTGGGAAATATGGAGGCTCGCGAGCACTTTTTGAAACATACAACGCGGCACGCTCTGCCTCACTTCTTTGAAGAACCACGTTGCGCATTCAAAAGAGACAAACACAGCAAAAGACAAAGGAGACGGAAAGAGCGCAAACTATCAACTAATTTATTGAGTGACTTACTGATGTTGCTGAGAGGAAGTAGGAAAAGGAAAGCGCACGGGCCTGCCTACTGGCTCAAGCCGAGCCACGCTCGCTGCCGCGTGCTGAAAGTGGGGAAGGGTAAAGGATAGGAGAGCAAAGAGTGAAAGAAAAGGTGCACGCTAATATGCCCCGGGCTGATCCCGGAGGCAGTGCAATACCAGGCTGACACGTGCCAGAGTGCCTCAAGCCGAGCACTTCACCATATTCCAAAAATAAGTTTAATATCTTGGGTAAAAGGACCAGCAGAAGATATTAAATCAAGTATCTTGTACCTAAAACCGCTACCAGTTCTTTATTTGTGTGAGGGTGCCTTATATCTGCAGAATCATAAAAAAAGGACAAGAGGAATGAGAGGGGAGGAGGGTAATGCCGGTCGTCCCCTGATCAACAACAGGTGCGCAGAAAATTCTTCCCCTTCTTGTACAATTTGACAGAAGTGTCGCTCATACATTTATTGCCGTTTTCTTTCATGTGGTACGCCTCCAAAAGCTCAAGCACTGTTTCTTTTTACTTTCTTAATGCTTTGCTTGCAGTGGATGCGAGCCTGTGCTTAAGAAGATAAAAATTGTAGGAAAAAGTAAAAACAAAACAGCGCGTGAGCTTTTGGAGGCCTACCACATAAAAGAAAAGGGAGATAAATGTATAAGCGACACTTCTGTCAAATTGTACTAGAAGGACAAGAATTTTCTGCGCACCTGTTGTTGATCAGGGGAGGACCGGCTTTACCCTCCTCCCCTCTCTCATTCCTCTTGTCCTTTTTCTGTGATTCTGCATATATAAGGAACCTTCACACAAATAAACTCAGTTGATAGTTTGCGCTCTTTCCGTCTCTTTGGCCTTTTCCTGTGTTTGTCTCTTTTGAAAGCGCAACGTGATTCTTCGAAGCAATGCACCGACTAGCCCAACGAGAAGTTCGTCTAAAATTGCCTCATTTCGCCGCCGGTGGGATCCGAACATACGACCACAGAATATCACGTGGGTTCGGGTCCCACTGGCGGCATGTGGTTGTTTTGTAGCGAAAGCTGCACTAGGCTAGTCAGCGGCGCAATTCGTGTAAGCGTCGCTAGTCACTCAGCTTCAACCTCAACCTCAAGCGCGTGGCTAACAAGTTCAAGGTACCCCTGGTTTTTTCGACCCAAGGAAACTCTCTTCACTGTGTCGTCTAATTTCACAGGATAGCAGCAACAACTCAGACTGCATAATCAGACATGTGAACCAGTTTGCGAAGTGTAAAAAGGGGCCAGTGTACAAAACTCCGTTGAAGTGTGGGAAGGTGCACATTGGGCAGTCGGGCCGAGGTGTCAGTGAGCGCCTAAGAGAAAATAATTCATCCTGAAGGAACGGTACCGGTTCACTCCAGCCTACCACATAAATGAAAGTGGAAAAGAAAATGACGCAAAATAGAAAGCAAAAAAATAATGTGTTATGCAGGCTCCAAGGCACTAGCGTCTTGTGCAGGAGCACTGACACGCTTGTGCAGGAACAGGTGAAGCCTACCGTATTAAGAAAGGTGGTAGTTCATATGTTAGTACGCCATCTCTGACATTGTATGTCAAAGATTTTGCATTTGTAGATAAAATAGGTTAGAGGTGAGTCACTTCTTCCCTTCCTTTGTGCTCTTTTCGATTTTTTGGCATGCACGTGGCATCTATGATTATCCCTTACTTTTTTGGATATAAATGTCATGTTTCTATCCTCAATAAAATATTTCCAACTTGCACTCCAAACCTACCTTCCTTGTCTTTATTGTGTCGTCTTTGTTTGCGCAAAAGGGAGGTCTGAGAATGGACCAACTAGCCCCACAACGCATATTACTGGAATTTGTCATACCCATGAGAGGTTTTGTATAACTAATGTATGCTTCTGGTCTTTCCCCCTGTTGTTATTTCTGCCTGTTTCCTCGTGATTTCCAACGTGTCCCAATTTCATTGCGCGCACTAATGTGTGTGCATTTCCTCGCTCACATTACAGCCTTCAACCTTATATGCGTGGTGTGCAAGTAAGTCATCTATTCTTTCTTTACGTGTTCATATTGTTCTTCGCCTTTTCACTTTTACAAATTTTTTTCTCCATAAAATGAGATTATTTAATTCTAACCAGAGAGCGTCTTCTGCAAAACAATAACTGCGATATCCTCTTATTTGCCTGTTTAATGTGTTTAGAGTGTTACGTTCATTCTCAGTGATAAATTTTGATAACGCCATCGACGTCCTCATATCTAACATGTTTTCATGAACTGGACCCGTATCTAGCTTTGAAATTGGTTGAGTAAGCGTTCCGTACTGCATGTATGATATAAATAAGTGGCAATAAATTTAAAAAGAATACAATTTTTACATGGCTGCTAAGCCCAATGTCTCGGCGCCATTTCTCGGCTGCAATCCGATGGAGGGAAATTATAAAAAAGTTAGAGATGACACCAATGCTCCACCTTAAGGAAACAACGAGATATCGTAGTGGGCTAATTCCCATATATGCAGAAGGCCATTCTCTACTTTATACTCGTAGGTTCCTGGGAGTCCTCATAACCCTCCTGTCGCAGTGGTGCAGCGGTTAAGCGATGCGCCGTTTCCCTGCAATGGCAGGTGCTCCCAGCGGTCGGGCTTGTGCGGACCAAGTTGCTCTTCCCGAGCGACCAATCATTAATTTAACTGCCAGCTGCCACGGCGGGTAGTTTGCTCACTGTCCGGTGGACAGGTTGTGATGACGCCGCAAGGTCACGTCACCTTGGTTGCCCGTCTGCCGCCTAGGTTTTTCTCTGGGGCCCATCTGCCAGAGTCGCGCCCCTGACGTTTCGCTCATAACGCCGACAACGCTGATACCGGACTTTCTGCTAAGCGGGGCGTTCAGTGCTATCGCGTTAAAATGGGCGTCGGATCTGCATTGTCTGTGTACAGTAAAGACCAGCACGCCGTTTTCATTATTTATGAGTCCGAAACTATGGCCCCACATGCAGCGGCCGGACGTCAAACCCTACATACCATTCAGTCATTTACCTTCTTGTTTGAATATCAGTATTCGCTCTCAGAAAACGGTTATTTCACGCTTGAATATATGACAGTGTACTGATATTTAGGGGGAAGAAGCCGAGCACACTACAAAAATGCATAAATTGCTGGCAAGCCCGCGGGTATACTGTGTTTTCACTACAGTGTCAGGGGAAACGATGATAACGAACGAGAACTTTAGAATGGAAACCATTGCTGTAAGCTGCGTTTAAGTATCTACGATGAAGTGAATGCGTGCTGTCATATTAGCCAACTATCACTGCATTAGCTTCATGAGCCCTGGGTTTAAACCTACGGAATCATTGTCATCTACGTGATCACCATAGTGCAGATTTTACCCGTGTCGTTCCTCACCGCGGTGATGGTAGTCCTCTCCAGGAGGACTGTAGCCTGCAGCTAACGGGCCTACAAGTAGGATGAAAGCCATGCAGATATACCCGTATACACCTAAAAAAACAAGCAGTAAATGCCCATTCAGGGAGGCCGTCACTATTTTTCTCTTACACTCCTGGTTCATGATGCTTCCTCTCCTCCGGCGATGTTGTCGCTAGACGTTTAGGTTTAGGGGTAGAGGGTGGGCCCTGGGACTTCGCGACTGGCGGCTTCAGAAACGAACGCTACGCATGACTCCCGCCGGGCAGGCCCTCCCACGTGTTTTATACACTGGTAGCTATTACACTATATGCAACAACAAGTGTGCATTCCTATTTTACAGGAAATAAACTGAAATTGCATGCCTTAACTATTACCTCGACCGTCTGTAACCATGTCAAAATCGTTCCGGCTCTGGACTGCAGCCGGTCGCGCTCACGGCCAGCGCTAACATTCTCACGCCAAAGGCCAAGGTCTCCCCATTCTAACTCTAAGGCATTAGACCCCCGCCGGCCACTCATAACCGACCGGTCAGGCTGCCGCAAAGAGACCTTCCGCGCTCTCGCTCGCCTGTGCCTATTCCGTCACATCTCCGCCAAATTCGACCGCAGGCGAGTAGCGACTCCTAGTGCCTCTCATTGGCTCGGGCGTAGTGCACAGGATTAAGAGAAACAGAAAAAGAACATGGCATCAAGCGCAACTAACAATTTTTCATGTGCTGAACAGACGCCAGAAAAAAAAAGCGTAGCGCTAGCTTTCAAATGCTGTGGCTGCCAGCAATGTTAACAACAGGGCAACAAAATAATAATAATAATAATTGGTTTTTAGGGAAAGGAAATGGCGCAGTATCTGTCTCATATATCGTTGGACACCTGAACCGCGCCGTAAGGGGAGGGATAAAGGAGGGAGTGTAAGAAGAAAGGAAGAGACAGGTGCCGTAGTGGAGGGCTTCGGAATAATTTCGACCACCTGGGGATCTTTAAAGTGCACTGACATCGCACAGCACACGGGCGCCTTGGCGTTTTTCCTCCATAAAAACGCAGCCGCCGCGGTCGGGTTCGAACCCGGGAACTCCGGATCAGTAGTCGAGCGCCCTAACCACTGAGCCACCGCGGAGGGTAAACAAAATAGCCGACTATTACGCTTCTCGGCAGTGCGATATTTTAGCTGAGCCTGTTGTAAAACCCGGGTTCGAACCCGACCACGGCGGCTGCGTTTTTATGGAGGAAAAACGCTAAGGCGCCCGTGTGCTGTGCGATGTCAGTGCACGTTAAAGATCCCCACGTGGTCGAAATTATTCCGGAGCACTCCACTGCGGCACCTCTTATTTGACACCCACCTTCCTCCCTTGCCTTTCTTATTTGACACCCACCTTCCTCCCTTGCCAGATTTCGACCCACGCAGTACCCATATCTTCACTGCACCGTTTGTAAAGGTGAGCGCTACCATCTTTTCACATTTGGTGGCCGTCGGTACCCCCTAGGTGAGCCCACGGGCCGAAAACCGCCCTTTGCCAATCAGCTGCCGCACTAGGTCTCGCGCCACTGTGCGCTAAGCCTAAGCTGCTTCGACCTCCCCTACATCGACAGTATGGAGATCCACGTGATCAGAGAGACACTCAACCCGAAGGACTACGATCCCAGGGACTGGAACCATATCCTGAGCTTACCCGCTCGCCAGAAAGGAGCACTGAAAATCCAGGAACAGTGTGAACGCCACCATCGGCTCACGACCTAAAGATTCAGTACACCAAGCGTCCCAGCTGCGCGCGACGCGTCTCGCGGTGCAAAAGTCGCAACGCCAGTCGCGGTTGCCTGAGGATGCCTACAAAATCGTGTTTCGTTCCAACGGGGGACTTAAACGACCTTGAACCGTGCCATCTTCGCCTGGCCCTGATAACTGCAGCCAAGGACCTGCAAGACCCAGACGCCACCAGCTTGCGTATCCACCTCCTAAACAACACCTGCACGATGAGTACCCCGCATCAAACCGACGCGCTAAGCCTGGTCGCCATCAAACACATCTCAATTCGAACCCAAGCCTACACCGCCACCGCCTACATCGCCCCCCCCTCCCCCGGATGGTGCAGTAAGAGGAGTAATCACTAACGCCTACTCGGAAGAAACCCCAGCACATATTCTTGAAGACCTCACCATGGGCAACCCTGGCGTCCCCATCATTGATGCACGCCGCATGGGACAGACCCGTTCGATCCTCATCACCTTCTGGGCGGGTCCGGTGCCCCGAACCATCTGTGCCCCGAACCATCTCCTACGGAGGCGGACTCCACAACTGCACTTTATATAGAGGACACCTGGATGCTTGCACTAACTGTAGAAAACCAGGGCATCGCGCGGATGTGTGCACCCTTCAGCGTACGCACAACTGTTCAAGATGCGGTATCCCGCACCCCCGAGAGGACACCCCGACATGCACCCCAGCCTGCATACTCTGTGGAGGCGCCCACATGACGGGTACTAAAGGTTGCAAAGCGAGGGGACGGCGCTCACCGCCCGCTTCACCGCAATCGCACACCTCCCGCACACCGGAGCGAGACGCGGACCGCGCCAGCGTTCGTCGCTCTAGCAAGTCTCGCTCATCGTCTCATCGCCGCCAGGACCAACAACCTCCACAACTTTCCTGGGCAGACAGAGTAGCAGGCAACAGGCTCAAAGCTACCAGCAAGCCCTAAACACCCCCCCCCCGCCCACACAGGTGGACCCCCGTGACCGAGAGCTACAGGCCCTGCGAGAGATGAGTCGTCTTACCTCTCTCATTAAGACCCCCACTTCCACCTCTCTACCGCTTCCGCCAATAGTCCCTTCCACGCAACCCACGCTACTAACTCAAACACCGACTGAAAACATAGAACAATCGGACTCTCAAACCCCCACCTCACCCCCACCCAAGAAAAAACGTACACCAGAGCAACCACCCGTCACCCAAACCGACCTTAAATTCCTAGAGGCCAGCATGGACGCTAAGCTCGCCGAGATGAGCGCGCGTCTGGAGGCAAAATTTAATCACCTCATCGACCACCTGTCCGAATGCTTCGAACGACAAATTGAAGCGGCATTTACGCGCATGGTGCATACCCTTGAGATGAGCCTCGCACGGTACGACACCCACCTCCAAACAATAGAGCAGGTCCTTCCCTCGCTGCACCTACCCAATCCCCCCCATCAATCCCGCCCACCTACACCATGGAACCCCCTACCCAACCCACCTACCCTCGCCCCACCCAAGCTACAGTATGGCGGGGCGACCACCTAATTCCTTATCAATTCTGCAATGGAACTGCGCCGCTTCCGGGGAAAACGCGCACCCCTCCAACTCCTCTCCACACCTCCCACGCCCCACATCCTCCTCCTTCAGGACACACATGCCCCTGCAACACTTCCCAGCTATACATCCGCTCACTCGGACGCAACGAATACACCCACGGCTTCCACACTCATACATCGCTCCATTACACACCAAACGCATCATATCACCTCCGAGACGCCCTGGGGGATCACAGAAATCACACCAGATTCACACTCCACACCATCTATTTTTATTGCAAATATATATCACACACCGTCTCATCCGATGGCTTCATTGGAAACGCTACTGCGCGATCTCCATCGTATTGCAGGCAAGCATCCATTGATTATCGGAGGGGACTTCAACAGTGAGCATACTGAATGGGGCTACCGCAGCACCATGGGAGGAGGAAGGCGACTCTGGTCCTTGGTAAAACAGCTCCGCCTCACAATAAACAACAACTTTAACACTCCCACGAGAATTTGCAACAGTGTCAGCGCGGACACTAGCCCGGACTTGACACTGAGCCGCAACCTTGCGGGTATTACGTGGAACAAAACACATCACACATTAGGGAGCGATCATTACCGTACAAAAAAAGAACGACGCTTCACCTAACACACAAACTCACGGACTGGGATGCGGTCCGCGCCGCACGGGCGGCCCTTCCTGACGCCCCCATTACAGACATCGACCAGTGGGTGGCATCACTCATGAACGATGTCTCCGCACATACTCGAACGCTTGACACCACACCAGATAAGCCCACCCTCGACACTCGCCTGACCCACCTATGGGAAGCCCACCATAGCATCCTAGAGCGCTGGAAAGGGCAAAAGCTCAATCGGACCCTTAAAAAGCGGCTAGCCACACTGGAAACACAAATTACTGATCATTCTGAGGAGCTCTGCCGATCCAACTGGGGACAGATTTGCGACATTATGGCTGGCAATCTGTCCTCCAAACGCAGTTGGCAACTCCTCCGTCACTTAATTGACCCCACGCAATCCAAAACAGCCACACAACACCACGTCACACGCCTTATACAAAGTACCGACCTTTCTCCCGACGCACCACTCATCGACACACTTAGAAACACACATACAACTCCCGGTACCTCAATCCCCCTGCCCCCCTATGCCGGCACCCCGAATGCCAATCTCGACGCGGAGATTACGGAAGCAGAAGTCGGAGCGGCCCTCCTGACTCTCCGCCCTAACTCCACTCCAGGAGTTGACCGTATCTCATATAGCATGCTCCGCAATTTGGACGATCAGTCGATTGCCCAGCTCACGGGGTACTTCAACACATGCTGGCAGGAGGGCACCCTTCCTCAATCCTGGCGTCACGCCAAAATCTTATT
Organism: Amblyomma americanum; assembly: GCA_030143305.2. Taxonomy (NCBI): domain Eukaryota; kingdom Metazoa; phylum Arthropoda; class Arachnida; order Ixodida; family Ixodidae; genus Amblyomma; species Amblyomma americanum. The sequence goes on from JARKHS020015213.1 coordinate 154,389, forward strand.
CATACCCAAGCCCCACAAACCCCTTACACCTGTAAATCTTCGTCCCATCTCACTAACATCATGCCTGGGCAAGCTTTTGGAGCATGTCGCACTCGCCCGACTCACCCAACACATGACGGAGCAAGACCTCTATCCGCACAGCATGGTGGGCTTCCGTCCCCAGCTGTCGGCCCAGGACGCCATGCTCCAGCTCACACAGGATATTTTGACGCCTCATACCGGGCCACACAAAAGCTGTCCTCGCCTTGGATCTCTCCGAGGCCTTTGATCGCCTAGACCATAAAGCGATCATGGCGGCGCTCTCCCCTTTGAACATAGGTGAACGTATGTACACCTATATTCAAGCATTCCTTACTAGCCGCACGGCCGAAATTCACTTCGGACCCCACACATCCCATCCATACACCCTTAGTGGGGTTGGCACCCCCCAGGGATCTGTCCTCTCCCCTTTCCTCTTTAATGTCACACTCATCCCCCTTGCCCGCAAACTTCAAACTATCCCCCACCTTCGGCACACACTCTATGCTGATGATATCACTCTATGGACCACCCATGGCAGTGATGGAGACATAGAGAATACGCTGCAGTCGGCAGCTGCCCTCACCCAAACACATGCGCGGAGTATCGGACTCTCATGCTCTCCGGAGAAGTCGGAGCTCCTCATACTCCGCCCCACAACCCGAAACTGCCCCACAGCCCCCATAACCGCGAAACTGGAAAACCGGTACATCCCGGAGGTACGCACTCTCCGGGTACTGGGCCTCCACATCCAGAACAACGGGAAAAATACTCTCACCATCCAGAAACTCAAGCAGACGGCGGTGTCGACATCCCACCTAATCCGCCGAGTTTCTGGACGCCACCGGGGCATGAAGGAGCATGACCTATGTTGTCTCATTCATGCCTTCGTCCTCAGCCGCTTTCTCTTCACGCTCCCCTACCTGAAACTCCAGGCCACAGAAATCTCCACCCTGGATGCCATGATCCGAACAGCATTTAAGAGAGCACTACACCTACCCCTAAATACCTCAACCGAAAAACTCCTCCAGCTAGGCCTACACATATTGGAAGCAAAAGAAACATACACTCGCCAAAGAAAAAATATATTTAACACATGACGTTTCGAGACAGGATTCTGTCGAACCCTTGATTATAGGCCTACAGAACACGATGAGTGAGCTTATCGAGGCCCACCGACAGACACAATACATACGTCTGGCGAGAACCACCACCGGCAGACACATCCTACACACCCTCGGCATCAGGATACCAGCCACGGATCCCACACAGCTCCCGGTCCCCCACACATTCACTGCGAACTGCTTATTAAACCTCTCCTTGAAAAAATGGCCAGGCTTAGCTTGTTAAGCCAAGAATGCGTTGCATATCTCGATGGAGTTCCGTGCTGCTCCGCTCGATCGCCTTTGAGTCGACTGACTATCGGTTCGAGGGCCCTCGAAATGCCCGTGTGACAAGGGTATAAGACTGTCCCGGCGAAGGAGCGCAGCTCTTTTATACATATGCCGTGACGTCAATCATAGCGCAGCGCCCCTAGCGGGAGGAGCGGGTGTCAGGTGGTGGCTGCGGCCGCGCGCGACCACGCCAGTTGGGGCCCAGCTTTTCCTCCGTGACGTCACGCGCCGGCGCAGCGCCCCTAGCGGGAGGAGCGGGAGTCAGGTGGTGGCTGCGGCTGCGCGCGACCGCGCGAGTTGGGGCCCAGCTTTTCCTCCGGCTGTCGTGACGTCACGTCACGTGGTTTGGTGGCTGCCCGGCCGCGCCCAAGAGCTGAACTGAGTGATTGCAATATGCAACGCATAATATGCACCCCACCTACCACGAACCCCGACGCAGAGCTCGCGCACGGGCGCTCCACAAACACTATGGCATGGAACCGGGTGCCGTTTGGGTGGATGCCGCATGCACGGGCGAGGACGCGGTTGTAGCCATCACGAACCCCTACCTACAACCGATTGCTACCCTTCACATATCCCCCACTGCCACTTACGGAGGAGGCTGAAGAGGCCGCTATTGCCCTAGCCATCACGCGACACGGAGGCCCGGTATATACTATCGGACTCTAAAACTGCCATACTAAATTTCGCCCGCGGGAGAGTTCACGTCCCTGCATTTCGCATATTGAACTCCCTCGCCGCACACCCGCCCCGCCACATGGAGCTCATATGGGTGCCTGCCCACTCCGGGAATCCCGGAAACGAGGCTGCCAACGCTTTAGCCCGAGGTTCTCTCAACCGGGCACCGGCGGCCTCCGATCTGGGGTTCTCACGGGTGCGCATGCATTCCTTCAGTGAACTGACGCAGGCCTGCAAAGCCGAGCGTCGGCTGTACCCCCACCCCATCCCTCCCTCGACAATTATCATCAGACACTTTGGAGGCGGCTCCAAACACGCACCTTACCCTCCCCTTATATACGCTCGCGCTATCACCAAGTCCACACAAACCCCTCCTGTACCCTCTGCCACCCCCCCAAGCCACTCTCGATCATATCCTTTTCCTCTGCCCGGCGGATCCTCCCCCGCGGGGCCTGGAGCACCTTACCACTTGGGAGGCTTGGGAGACCCTACTGCGCTCCGAGGACCCGGCCAAGCAAGCCATCGCCGACAGGCCGGGCTGCCAGCGTTATGACCCTCCGGGACATGAACGTTTGAGTGCAGTGGGGCCGTGCGGGGGCCCAAGGACCTGCGCGTCCTAAACTCCCTGTATGTAATAAAGTTTCCACCACCACCACCTGGCCGAGACGAGATCTTGTCTGGCAACGAGGAACAGTATCTAGAATGTCCTGTGCTAGTGCAACGAAACATTCCATGCTTACGTCAACTTTCGAACACTTAACGCGAAAGCCTTACTAGCCCTACAAAGAGAAAGGGCGGCTTCCTCTGTTAGTATGTTAGTGCGTGCGCTCGCAGATTATACAAAAAATCCCAGCGAGGCGAGAAATATGGGATGACGTCAAGAAACGGCCACAGAACGCACAGCAAAGCCATTTCAGACACTCATACGCATTCCCTTAGTATGTGTGTACACCACGTCCCCCCCACGTCCCCCACCCGGCTAACCTCAATGTGGCGCCAGTTCTCCCGACTACATTCGTATGAAAATTGCGAGCAGCCGTTTGTAGTACGGCGTTCCGGGTGGCATCGTACGATTTTTTTTATGCATATAACTTAGATGTGCTAGTCAATATGGAGGCTAGCTGGCGACAGGGAATCGAACCGACGACGTGGGCACCTTCAATGGCATCCCTTCTCAGACTTTTCACTGCTTCTCTTAAGGTGCGGTTCAGGTGCCCACCTTCTCCAATGCTATTCACCGCCTGTTTACAGGAGTTATTCCGAGGCCTGGATTGCGAGCAGTTGAGGATAAGAGTTCATGGAGAATACCTAAGTAATCTGATTCGCTGAACACATTGCCTTGATGGGTCACTCAGAAGATGTGCTGTAAGGCATGATCGATGAGTTAAACAGGCAGAGTAGAACGGAGGGTCTGAAAATTAATACGCAGAAAATCAACGTAATTTTCAACAGTCTAGCAAAGGAACAGCAGTTCCCAATTGATAGCGAGGTATTGTAAGTGGCCAGAGAATACGTCTACTTAGGGCAAGTAGTGACAGCTGATGCGGATCATGAGAGGGAAATAACTAGAAGGATAAGAACGGGGTAGAGCGCGTATGGCAAATTCTCTCAGATCACGAATGGCAGGTTACCAGCATCCCTCAAGAGAAAGTGTGCAACAGCTGCATCTTAGCGGTATTCACCCACGGCGCAGAAACGTGGAGGCTAACGAAAAGGGTTAGGCTTAAGTTAAGGACAACGCAACGAGCCATGGAAAGAAAAATGATAGGTGCATCGTTAAGAGACCGGAAGCGGGCAGAGTGGATGAGGGAACAAACGCGGGTTAATGGCATCCTAGTCGAAATCAAGAG